>AWUE01021779.1:0-13677 GCA_001974825.2 Corchorus olitorius
AATGTTATTCTTTGTTTGTTTTGTTTAGTTAAATTAAATTTTATATTTTCATTCTAAAATCCTATAGGGGATGTACTAAAATTTAGGACTAACTCTTATATATAATTATTTGTTGTTAATTTGGGACTAAACCTGGTGTTTTAATTGGGACTTTTATTTTATATATTTGTTAAAATTTGAAAACAAACAAATTAAGTATAATACCAATTGGGACACATGAAATAATTTGGTGGATGAGGCATGAAGTGGTACACATGGAATAACATTACACCAATGAGTCTTTTTTAACCCTTCATTACACTTTACAGTAATTCCCCCTCCTCTTTTTAATCTTGATAAAAAAAAAAACAAACCCTCTCGTTAGAACAGTTCAAATCTCTTCCAATATATTTCGTGACCTTTCAATATTACAAAGTAAACTCATCATCTAGAAGTAGAACCACGTTGCCATGCAGCAAAGTTTGAAAGTTCATACTTCATAGTACAAAGAAATAATTATAAACAATTAAATGATTACCCCACTTCGCATTTAAGTCACACTTCGATTTATATTCCTATAAATAGAAGCCTTCAATCCAGGGATTATTCGTGCAAACCAAATAAGCATAAAATATTAGCCTTGGAAAATGGCCTCTAGAGTATTTCCTTGCTTCCTAGTCTCTATTCTACTTGTGCTGCTGCTTTCCTCCTCTGCAGCAAACGCTCAGCTTTCTACCAATTTCTATGCAAGAACTTGCCCTAGGCTTCAAAATATAGTGAGAAAAGCAATGATTCAGGCTGTTCGCAAAGAGACCCGAATTGCTGCATCTATTCTCCGCTTGTTCTTCCATGATTGCTTTGTTAATGTTCGTATATTATTGAAAAATTTTATAATGTAAATGCATATCGAGTCTTTGATTAATGTTAATGCATGGCAGGGGTGTGATGCATCCATACTTTTGGACGACACGGCGACGTTCACAGGCGAAAAGAACGCATTGCCAAATCAGAATTCAGTCCGAGGTTTCAAAGTGATTGATGCCATAAAGGCTAGCGTCGAAGCTGCTTGTAACGCCACTGTTTCTTGTGCAGATATCCTTGCACTTGCTGCAAGAGATGGTGTTGACCTGGTTTGTATATTGCCCTTTGCTTTCGAATTAATTTGCTAGTTTCTACCTATCATATTATTTGTTAAAAATGTTAACTATATACATACACAATAGATTTTGACTTTGCAAACTTTCATTTTTATTTATATAGCTGTTGCTATTTTTGCATGCAACCCACCTGAAAGGTTGAGACCGAGACTAATCTCTTTGGGAACGGGAATGTATAACCCTATACATGTTTACTTTTATCTTCTTGTTGTTGCAGGTCGGAGGACCTTCATGGCAAGTACCCCTTGGACGAAGGGATGCAAGAACAGCCAGCCTAAGCGCGGCCAACAGCGAACTCCCACCACCATTCGCCAACCTATCAACTCTAATCTCTTCCTTCGCTTCCAAAGGCCTAAACGCCCGCGACCTCACTGCGCTATCCGGTGCTCACACCATAGGCCTAGCAAGATGCATAACATTCCGCGATCGCATTTACAACGACACCAACATTAATCCGAACTTCACAGCCATCAGGCGGGCCAATTGTCCAGTCTCCGGCGGTGACAACAATTTGGCTCCGCTAGATATACAGACTCCAACAAGGTTCGACAACGATTATTACCGTAACCTTTTGTCTCAAAGAGGGCTGCTTCATTCGGACCAGGAACTGTTTAATGGAGGATCCCAAGATTCGCTTGTTAGGACTTACGCCACAAATCCTGTTGCTTTTGCTAATGACTTTGCTGCTGCCATGGTTAGGATGGGAAACATTAGCCCTCTCACTGGCACAAATGGGGAAATTAGAAGGAACTGCAGGGTGGTCAATTAATCATGTCCTTTTACTTTTATAGAAAAGTTGACTTAAGTTTTATAAGTTCTTATGGTTGTGATTTGAATAAGGGAAAGGATATGAGTATTACCAAACCCCACACTTCTAAGGGTGTACTATCAATTTAAAAATAGCATTCCAGTTATTGGATATTGATAGTATCCTAAGTAGTGGAGTATTCGGTAATACTTGTGCCCTTGTCTTTTGAATAATCAAGTTTTCTTCCCTAATAATACATGTAATTGCAAAGAATTGTAACCCCAATGGCTAATATATAGTTGCATAATATGCAATATATTCCTAATGAATCGTTTTATATTCCTTCACATATTTTTGTAGGATCTATATTCTCTAATTGATCATTGATATTTAACCCTATCATCTACTATCCACAATAAATTTTAAGTTCACGAGAAATGCCTAAGATTCTTACCATTAAGTACTTATGGAAACTTTTGATTTTTTTTATTTATTGATTAAAATGATAAAAATATTGAATTGATTTTAAATTTTACGTGCATGATACATTTGAAGATCGTACTCCTCAATCCCAAATTAACTGATTCTTTTTAGGATGAATGTGCTCCTATTTAAGACCATATTCATCATAAAAAGAGTCGGATAATTTAGGATGGAGGAAGTACATACATATTACAAACGCCTATTGGAGATTTAGTTATAAAAGTACGTAAATTTAATAAGTTGCTGATTTACTTCTCATTTGTAGATTATTATTATAGGGGATGAGAATTTCCTACCCTAATTTTTGTATTTCATTAAATATCACATTCATCAAATTGTGTCACATGTCTATGTCTTTTATATTATAGTATATTTACTTGTTTGTTTTCAAGTTATTAATGAATCATCATTAATTAATCTTATGGCCAAAACTCTTTGGTAAGAGGAGAGACGGGGTCTTTTGCATGATTAAAGTACATGAATAAAAGAAAGAAAAAACGAAATTCAGTCCAAAAGATGAGATAATATTCTTGACCAAAAGAAATCGAATGCATGGAGGACACGTGTAGTAATTCCATGTAATTTCTGATAAATTCAAAGAAAATTAAAAAAAGAAAAGAGAGAGGGATGATTAAAAAGTAAATGGGACCCAAGAATTGAATCTCGCAGAATCCATTGGTTTAAAGGGGGCTCCACATGATTCTTGTCCCTTGACTATCATGAACTCTCACTCACCAGATCCCCACCCTTTCCGACATTTCAAAGATAAGAACACAACAAACAATCTTAATTTGTTCGTTTTCTTCACTCTCCCAAATCTCGCGTGGAACTCAAAATATTTCAGACAAAGGAGAGAGAAAATTAGATTAGACAGTTTAAAGTTTTTTAATTCAATTTTTTTATAATTAAAAAAAACCAGCAAATAAAAGAGAAGAAAATTAGTAGAAAAAAAGGGCAAAAAAACAGAAGGAAAAAAAGAGTAGCTGTAAAGCACATGGCCTCAAACCCCTTGGGGCCTCCTCAGCTTCAACCACAACAACCACCAGCTGACAATGACAATCTGAAACTACGCCGTTCCGATATGGACTCCGATAAGGTTTCTTTTTTTTTTTTTTCTTTTCTTTTAGTTTTCTTCCTTTTTGTTTTGTTTTCTTGTTCATACTATATTTATATTTGTAAAAATGGTTTTGCATTTTCTTTCTGTTTGCTTAGATCTTCTTTGATCTAGCTCTACTTCTCTTTCTTTCTTCTTCTTTTTATTTTTCATTTTCCTTTTTAGTCAAATTAAAACTTTCTTAAGTGTTTTTTTTGTTTCTCTATTTTTTTGGTAAAGCTTAGCTAGGATTTTTCTTGGGATCAAAGTGTTTATATATTGTTTTTCCTTTTTTTTTTTTGATAAAAAAAGTTCAGAGTTTATAATTTTGTTGTGATTAATTTTAACATATTTTAGTCACTGTTTATATGATTTTTCTTTGTTTGTCTGTTAAAGTAAAGATCTTGATCTTGGAAACTAAGTTTGCTTTTTCTGGTTCAGTCACTTCACTTCATTTCTGAGAAAATCTAGGGAAAAAAAGAAAACAGGTAAAATAAGGATTAAAGGTTCCATTTTTTTTTCTTGTTTGCTTCATTTTCGTAGTTGCATTTGCTTAGTTTAACTGTAATAATGGGCAAAAAAGAGAGTTATAGTGAACTTAGATGGGTAGGATCTTCATTTTTTCGACAGTTTTCTGCTTTTTTCTCTAGCTGCCAGACAGAGAATTGGGATTTTTTTGTTTTTTTTTTCCCTATTTTATCTAAGTTTATGAACTCTCTAGTTAGCTCATATTTCAATTTATTTGTTATTCTGTTTTGTTTTCTAAAATGATAATCCTGTAGTAGACTTTGTTCTCAGATCTTTGATTCTTTTCAAAAGTTGAGTGATTAGGTTTTTATGAGTTTCCTTTGTGTTCAGAAAACTGCTGTAGTTTGTGAAAGCATTTTCTTTAAGTAGATTGTTGTTCAATCTCCTGTGGTTTGCTTCTGAAAGTGAATGTCCTTTGATTCTCTTATAATTGTCTCTTGTTTACAATGGATTCCTTTAGTTATTTATTTGTTTTTTAGGGCATTTGATTCTTTCTTGTGAGATATGGTCATTGTGTATTATGCCTTGCCTATACATAACTACCGAGATCTTTGTGCTTTGCTACTTTTCCAATTTTGCATTCTTGAGATGCCTTTGTTGTTCTATGCATTACACATTTGCTTGTAGTAGTTGAATGTTTTCCTTGTTTGTAAGTTTCTATATTTTCGTCAATTCATTCACGTCTTAATGTTACCTATTTTTCTATCCATAGATTGCCTTCTTTTCACATATAGCCTAATGACAACTTGGTCACCGATATAGTAACCTACAAAAGTTTAGTTGGGATCAAGGTCATAATATCTGTTTTTCATTTTGGAAATGGTGGCACATAGATTGCAGTTTAGTGGAGTGATCATTAATGTCAAAAATCACTTTTTCTATAAAAAGGCATTTTACATTGTGTTTATGTATAATTTATGATCGACTTGAGATAGATTCTATGTTGCGTCATCAAGCGTCAGAGATAGCCATCAATTGGGAAAACTGTGTTTTAGGAAGGAAAATAAGATCTTTATCCATAATTGATCATATGTGTGGTTATGATTTCAGGAAATGTCTGCTCCTGTTATCGAGGGCAACGATCAAGTCACTGGCCACATTATTTCCACCACTATTGGAGGCAAAAATGGTGAACCGAAACAGGTTCGGTGCCTTATTTTATTTGCTTTCACTTTATACATCTTACCTTGTCATCTTTTACATTCATATGACATCTCCCTTTTACTTTTTTTTCCTGTGCAAGTATTTCATATAAGCCAAATAACATCCGATAGTAAAAAGTTTAATGATGTTTATTGGACATTGGATTTAGTTCTTTCTTTGGTTTTTACTGTTACATGATAGTCCCTTATTCCACAACTGCTTGCAGACCATCAGTTACATGGCAGAACGGGTCGTTGGCACCGGTTCTTTCGGGATTGTTTTTCAGGTGAAAAAAATTATGCTTGAGAACTAGTTGAGGATGAAGTAATTTCCAATCTTTTTGGTCTAATGAGCCCCTTACCTAACCTTTCTACAGGCAAAATGCTTGGAAACTGGTGAGAACGTGGCAATAAAGAAAGTCTTGCAGGATAGGCGTTACAAAAACCGGGAGTTACAATTGATGCGCTTAATGGATCATCCAAATGTAGTGTCTTTGAAGCACTGTTTTTTCTCCACTACAAGTAAAGATGAGCTTTTTCTAAATTTGGTTATGGAGTATGTTCCTGAGACTATGTACCGGGTTCTCAAGCACTACAGCAGTATGAACCAGAGAATGCCCCTCATCTATGTGAAACTCTATACATATCAAGTATGGGTTGATTTCTTTGTGGACTTATAATTATTCACTTCTCAACTCCTGATAATAATGGGAAATATGACTCAGATTTTCAGAGGGCTGGCATATATCCATGCTGTTCCAGGGGTTTGCCATAGGGATGTGAAGCCTCAAAATCTTTTGGTACACTTTCTTTCTTTTCCTTTTCCTGTTTCCAGCAATTATCAACTTTGCCGAAACTAATACGTCTGCATTCTTTAGGTTGATCCCCTTACCCATCAGGTTAAGCTTTGTGATTTTGGCAGTGCAAAAGTCCTGGTATGCCCCTCATTATGTGAAACTCTATACATCTCACTTATTATTGTGCTGAGGTCACATCTTGCGCTGGGTTACATCATTATATTCCTTTGTTCATCTGAGTAGCATGCTCATTTACAAGTTTGGTTCTTGGATGATAAAAAAATGTATCCTTAATGTTGTATCATGTTTCACCAACTTCTCTTTGATTCTTTATCCATTGTCTCCATCAGGTAAAGGGTGAAGCGAACATATCATATATATGTTCTCGCTACTATCGAGCTCCAGAACTCATATTTGGCGCCACAGAATATACAACGTCAATTGATATTTGGTCTGCCGGTTGTGTGCTTGCAGAGCTTCTGTTGGGCCAGGTTAGTAGCTCCCATGGCTTCAATGAACAGTAACTAATAATTTTCTGAATGTTACTTACAGCCATCCTTAATGATATTTTGTTTGCTTCTATTTTCCCATAGCCTTTATTTCCAGGAGAAAATGCAGTTGACCAACTTGTAGAGATCATCAAGGTGAAGCTTATTACTGATTTTATGTCATTGAGGTTTGTGCAAGTTAATTGGCATTTTAAATCGTTATGCTGCCCTCCTATAGGTTCTTGGTACTCCAACTCGAGAGGAAATTCGGTGCATGAATCCTAACTATACAGATTTCAGATTCCCTCAGATTAAAGCCCACCCATGGCATAAGGTATCCTTTTAACCATTTTCAATTCAGATATTGCAGTCGCTTGATAGCCTTGGAAGTTGGAATATCATATGTATTTAGAGGTGGCATAAAATACAAAATTAAAAAAGAAGTTGGCACCTTCTAGAAGTTTTTATGATAAATGGATATGATTTTGATGTGGTTACAAGTTATCATGAATTCCTCTTTCAGCCTCTTTTATAAATGATTATGTGTATAACAATGTCCTTGGTACAGGTTTTCCACAAGCGTATGCCTCCTGAAGCAATTGACCTTGCATCACGCCTTCTTCAGTATTCACCAAGTCTTCGATGTACCGCGGTAAGTAACTTCTTTTCTGTTTTTGGAGTTAACTCCACCTTGGTTTTCATAAAACTTCTATCATCAAAACAAGGGAAAAGTTAACTCGATCATCCAAGTGCCAAAACAAATTTCATGTTGGGACTTCAATTTTCTTTAAATTATTGTGAATGCTAACCGAGCCTCTTCTTCTGTGTTTGTAATTACAGCTGGAAGCACTAGCACATCCTTTCTTTGATGAACTTCGTGAACCTAATGCTCGCCTTCCAAATGGCCGTCCTTTACCCCAACTTTTCAACTTTAAACAAGAAGTATGTTTCACATGATCTTATTTGCTTCATGTAGTTTCAAAGATGTGTGGCAGTTGCACACCAACTAAAATGTGTGCACGATGCATTTATGGAATATTCGTTGCTTTTAAATTTGTATCTTTATGATCATTTATCCACTGACTTAACACGTCTTAATTAATTTATAGTTAGCCGGAGCTTCCCCTGAGCTAATCAACAGGCTGATACCAGAGCACGTGAGACGGCAGATGGGTCTTGGCTTTCCACATCCGGCTGGCACGTAAATTTTAAGATGTAATACAAGGATGGAAGTCTTGTGTTAGTGGATGGATTAAGAGCAAAGGACGGACCTCCTGGTCACCAAACCAAAGCTTTGTGGCCTATTCTGTGGAATTCATGCCCTGCAAAGATGTATGCATATATATATATGCTGGCTTCTCCCGGGTTTAACATGGAAGTTGAATGGTGATATCTGTCTAGCTACAATGTCATTTTAGCTAAAAGCATACTGTTCCCCTGCTTTTGTACATTGTTTTGACCAGTCAAATTCAAGTTAGCAAGTATAAAAAGGCCATGATGATCCATGTCTAGCTAGGTAAAAGGGCTGAAATAGCCCAGCAGAAGCTCAAGGATTCATTATCTAAGTAGTTTGGTTCTTAAATGTTGTGTTATTTTAATTTATGTTATGTTGCAGTATGTGGACACAACTAGATTTTCATTAATGTAAGCTCTTTTTTTTTTTTTCCCAGTATCAAGTTATAATGGTGTTTGTGCAAATTTAAATTTTGTTTTTGGAACCTTATTTCTTATGAAACATGAGCTACTAATCTGAGAAGAGGAAGAGGAAAGTTCATGACATACAACAATGAATATCTCGTTCGAAGATGAGCTTAATCACCTTGAGTAAATTAAGCAAAACAAATAAGGGAAGTATCCACTAAACAACAGTGAAATTTTCCCTTTTTATTTTTTCGTTTTCTGTTTTGAGTCTTGACTTTGAGTATGAGATTGTTAGAAAATATAGAGATCACAATTTTTTAATTTCCTATTTGCTTCTTAACTTCTCTTTTACTAATTCTTACTTCCACGTGCCGTGACCAATTATGTTTAAATATAAAAAAATTAAAATAATAATTGAAATTAATTATAAGTAAAGTGGTCAAAACTAGATCCAAACTTGATAACTCGCCCAATCAATCGAACTCGATTTGACCAGAAAACGTAAACGACACGAACTCATCCTATCCAGACCCGACAAACTTGTAACCCGAATGACTTGAGAAGTTAACCTGAATGACCCAAGAATATTAAAAACTAAAATTATGTTTTATTCAATAAAATCCACATCATTATAATTTTAACCATTCTAAATTATTATTTATTCAATAAAATTTATATTATTGTTATAATTTTACCTATTATGATTAAATTTGCTAAACTTCATTATATGAATAAGTACTAAATTAGTTATATGAATAATTTATGATAAATTTATAATTTTTTTTTGAGAAAGATAAATTTATAATTAGTACTTTGTTTTTTTACATAATGAATAAATAACAATAATTAATTAGTAATTTCTTGACAATTTTTTCTATAAGGTTTTATAACTGTACTAATAATCTCACCGGTATGGCTGTAATTCTATTTTCATTTTTATAAAATACTAAAATTATTAATTAATTTATAATTTTAATTGATGTAATGAAAAAACATAAATTTAGATATTATATAACCAATATTTATTTGAACACATACCCCCACTTCATAATTAATTATGTATTTAATATTCAAAATTAATATATAAAGGGACACATGTCAACTCTTTAACCCCGTAGATGCAGTTTGCTAAACTTCACCGGTAGTCGATTGTAAAATAATAAATCAAATAATGAAGATATTAAATAAATTTAAGAATTAAATATTGAAAGTTTCAAGGCTGACCGAATTGATCCGAGTTCTAGACCCGAAAAATTCAAAAGCCGAGTGACCTGAGCCCAGAACCCGAACCCACCTTACCCTAGACCCAGTAGACTTGAGACCCGAATGACTTGAACCCAGATGAGTCGGAATCCGAATGACCCGAGAAAATTACCTGACTCATTTGACCTAGACCCAGATGACCCAGCCCAAAACCCGTCCAACCCGCCCGTTTGACTCCTCTAACCTTATAAGTCAAAGGAAATAATTGCATGTTACTCTTCCTTTTATTTTAAAAACTTTAAATTCTTGTCACATTCCAATTATACATTAAACTACCAATACACACTTCAAAAATAGAAAAAAGACAAATCACAATAATTTAATTCTAAATAAATTTTTAACTTAATTAGTTTAAAAGATGATGAATAATTAATGATTAAGCAACTTATTTTAACTTTTAAATTTTAAACTTGATAATAATATTTTTATTAGTTTATATTATAATTGAAATAGGTCCAAACTACCAAAAGTCTCCAATTTTTTAAAATTAAAATGGTAAATTTAAAATATTTATAAAAATATTGAATTTAATGAAATAAAAATAGAGTTTTTAGTAGAATAACTGTAAAAATTTATTTCTAAAAAATAACTGTAAAATTTAAACAATTTCATTTAAGAAATATATTTTAAAGATCCTAATATATCTAGGTTTTTTAATTAATTAAATTAGTAAAATGTCAAAAATAAAAAAGGGTATAAGGATATTAGATTTAATTAAATAAAAATAGAGTTTTTAGATGAGTAAAACTATAAAAGTATAATATATTTAAGTTTTTTAATTAAAATAGTAAAATGGTAAAAAAAATTAGTTATAAGGATATTAGATTTAATTAAATAAAAATAGAATTTTTAGTTGACTAAAACTATAAAAGTTTAAACAATGGCATTTAAGAAATATATTTGAAGAATAAGGGTATAATGGGTGATTCAAAAGTTTTACAGGAACTCATACTTTTATATATAGTATAGATTATTGGCATAAAGATAAATCAAAGTCTCATATGTTTACTAATATATATTGTATTTCTATCAATTTTGTTGGTGAATTTTATTTAGTACTCTATCTATACTATCATCACTGAAAAAAAAAATAAAAAAAAAGTCATAATAGTTTATTATGATTAAATTCAGCTTAATCCTAATTAAATTTTTGATCATCCAAACAAACAAAAAAATAGCTGGCCCAGCCCACTAATTTACCCACTATCACCCACTATAAATAGAGTACAGACCTGAATCCTTACACTACAACGTCTCTTTTCTGTTTACTCTTTCAAGTTCAAGCTTTCTCTCTCTCTCAAGTTCTCTCTAAACTAAACTATGTCGGTTTTTTCGTTTCCCCCTGGTATTCGTTTCAAGCCGACGCCTGAGGAGATTTTCAGTTATTATCTCCGTCCTGCCATGAAAGGGGAAGGTTTTCCCGGTGGGATTTTGAAAGAATGTGATATGTACGAGAGGGAGCCGTGGCATCTGTTCGAAAAAGACCCGACCCAGAGCTTTTGGGTTTTAACCCCTCTGAAAAAGATGAGTGAAAACAAGATTCAAAGGACTGCTGGGTCTGGGGTTTGGAATGGTCGAGGCACCGTCAAGAAAGTAAGAGATTCAGATGGGAAGGTGGTAGGGCTTCACAAATTCTACAATTTCATCGATACCAAGACCGATGATGGTTCAAACCCTAACCCTAACCGATCTAAGCCTAAGCCTAAGGGTGATCATGAATGGAATATGAACGAATATTCTTTGGATGAAAAGGGTTTGAATGATCCTGTCCTTGCCGTTTGTGAAATTACTTACAAACCTAAACCACCTTCTTCTTCTTCTCCCCCTTGTGTGATAGCAGCAGTCGAGTCCGAGCCCGAGATATTCAACAACAGCCTTAACAGCGACCGCAAGCGTGATAGATTGTCGTCTGTTTCTGTTGATGATCCAACCCCAAACCCTCTCAAGAAACCTCGGCTTGATCAGAATGCAACTTCTTCTTCTTCTCATGATCAAACTCAAACAAGTTCTTCTCATGATCATGATCAAACTCAAACAAAGTGTTGCCATGATGATGATACTGATGATCATGACGAATTTATACATGTAATATTGGCAAACAGCAGCCCTCCTCGCTTCGAATTGCCCGAAATCCAACCTCTTGCCCAACTTCCTGATGTCGAAACTACTTTTGGCAACACAAGTGTTGATGATCACCTTCAAGTTATTGGCTCCGAAGAATTCCAATGCAATGGAAGACTGTTTTCCGACCACCACGACCTTATTGGATTTCATGATTTCGATGGATTTCAAATCAATATTCCAACTGGATTTTTTGATGAGTTGAATGACTTAAGCTTTCAAAGTTTCAGCACTAGTAGTAGTACTACTCTTTTTCCTACACCAATCCACAATATATAATGTAATTTCTTGTTGATTTAGTTATCTTAATACAATTATACTTAGCATATGTAATTTTTGTTTAGATTCTGTCTAAATATATGGAAATTTTATCACCCAAGGCTACGTTTTTAATTTTGTTCACAACCTTTAAACCTTTTTTTTTTCTATACCGGTTGACATTGAACTTTTTATTGAATGATCACTGATCTTATAACCTTATTAGACTCTTCTGAATCTGAATGAATCTGAATATATGCAAGTTATTTCACCCACTTTTAATTTTGTTCGGAACCCCTATAATTGTGAAACAGGTACAGATGATATGAGACCAAGGAATTAAACATACAGCCACGAATGCTTTTTTTTTTTTGTTGGCCAGAGAAGCCACGAATGCCTCCAAGCCACTAAGCACAATCTCATTTTTTTGTTGATTTAGATTCTGTATCTTACAATATGTAAAATTTTGTTTAGAATCAGAAACTTTCTGCCTTATGTCTTTTCTATCGACTGAATTAAATCCTTGCCCCTTAATCTGCATGATCTGCTTGAAAATTACAGAGAAATATATACAACAGGCCCAAAGGAACTCAAAGAAAATTTAGAAAGAAAACTTGTATGCACTTTTAGAATACCACTTCAAAATTTTCACTTCCACAACAGATGTTCCAAAAAGTTAGAAAAAATGGTTTTAATGATAACGTACATCGATATTCACCCTATTACCTATGAGTTCGAAACACAAAAAAGATCTGTAAAGGACAATCTTCAGTAACTCAGCATAAACGATGGGAAGAGAAATCTTAGTTTCATTTTCTCAAAACCTTGGTCTTCTTCTTTGGCATCTTGCTAGCTGAGGGCAGTTGCACTTGTTTTAACTTCGTCTTGACCGATCTCACCATCAAAGACAACTCGTGCTTCTCCTTTGATGGCAAAATATCAGACTTCTCCTTCTCTACTTTGTTTACCCCATGATCATCTGATGGGAACTGAGAATTTGTGATCTTCGAGTTCTCCACAGCCAATTCCTGTTGCTCGCCCTTCTGCAGCTTTTTTGCCATTTGCCGAGCATATGTTGCACTCCTGCAACAAGCAAACTCATGTTTTAAACAGGAAATGCATCTCAAATAAAAAAACTTATCTCAGATTTAAATTGCATTGTAATCATGCTGGTAAATGGACATACAAATTCCACCCTAGAAGAAAGACCATACAAATTTCCATATGCATTGCATTCAAGACTTGCATGACCAGGTCTTTTTTATATTAAATCTTTATTAAACAGATCATAATTTTATCTTCTCATAGTTACTAGTTTTCTGTTACCTTTTGAACTGTGGGTCAGTGGGATCCAATGCATAGAGAGGTGATGTAAAGAGAGCAGAAAATCGTGGATCTTCATCAACAGTTGGTATCTTTTCCTCATCTATAACTTCTTTTCCCTTTTTGCCTTTAGCCTTTTTAGGCTTCAGATTGTATCCCTTAACACCAGTGTCAGCTCCCTTGTCGTCAGTGAGTAAAAGCTCAAGTTCTGCTCTGCTTGCTTCAGCTTCCTTCTCCTTATCTTCTTCATGTTGCTTCTTTTCCTTCTTACTCCTCTTAACAGAAGGCTCTTCAACAAAAAAGTCATCAGGTTCTTCGGTATTTTCTATATCAGTCTCATCACTCTCATCCTCAGATGAATACTTTGATTTATTTTTCTTTGCCTTCTTTTTCTCCCGTCTTTTCCTGAGTTGGGCCTCCCATACGGTTTCTGCTTCCTTATTTTTCTTCTCCAAAATGCGCTTACTTATATCCTCCAGACCAGTATTGAAAGTAACTTCCATATCCTGGTCATTGTCCTCACCATCTTCATCGGAACCATCACCAGACCGGAGTAAGGCAAGGTATTTATCTCTTTTTTTATTTTTCTTATCAGATTGAACCTCTGTGGCATCTTCATTCTCATCATCATCACTTTCGCTCTCATCAGAAGCCAG
>AWUE01021780.1:0-26437 GCA_001974825.2 Corchorus olitorius
AAAACTGTTTCAGTGTTTTCTTGCGCCTGCAGGCATCCTGGCAATGTTTGACATGTTTGTCTTCATGCATTCCCATTATTGTGCAAAGCAAATGCATGTGCTAAAATACATCTTCCACCTAAGCTAGCATAGTGAGATTTACACGAAGTTTCTGTGGTCTTCTTCCATTACACAGGTTGGACCGTTTAAATGTCTAGAGAATATGCTGAAGAGAGATCGGTTGAACCCCAGCAGTCAGTCATCTCGCTCCACAATCAGATGATGAATTTTCATAAGCTCTCTTTTGTCTTGCAAACAACAAATGTATGTATATTTTTGGCCTTTGTTTCGTTTTAGTTCTCCCGGCAGGTCATTTCTGCATGTTGAGTTCATCTCTCATTTTATGGGCTAAGAAATACAATCAAAGGAATTTCAAGTTGAAGAAGGAAGAGAAGAACAAAATGAATGAAACGAGTGCGTGCAGAGTGAGCAGACTTGTAGACAGTTTGTGTGAAACCAGAACCTTTATTTGTTGATAGGAAGATACTGCATTTTGAGAATTGAGCATTGTGTTGTGTGGATTGAAAGAGGTGAATAGATTTTTCACTTTCAGAGCAAAGGTTTATTAATCTGCGGATGAGAATTTCGCTTGTTTTTTCCTTAGTTACAAGTCAAAAGTGTCTTCAACCAGTCGTGGACCGGTAAGAGGACATTTTATGCTGTAACAACTCCGATTCCTTTTGGTGATTCTGTTGCATTCCAATCAAATAAAGTTTGCCATTACTCCATCTCAAGCTATGGATGCCTAATTCTATTTCTTTTATTAACATTTATTTATGTATGATAAATATAATTAAACAAACATTTTACATGACAGTACATACTGATATGGAAAAAGTAATTAAACTGGAAATAACATGTACTTAAACTTTGGCTAATTAAATGATCAATTCAGACCCGTTTTGCAATTAAGGATTAAAACCTTCCCCTTGGTTCGATTAAGGATATAATGTATTCGGGAGTTAACGAATTTATGTCTATGGCACCATTGCATCCTTAGAAAGACGACAACTTTACCGGTTCTCGCTTTGATCTAGTAGTTAGGCGAATGCCTTTGAACCTAAAGAGCAAAAGGTTCAAGTCCCGATCAGATTCAATCAACAAAAACCAAAAAAAAAAAAGACGACAACATTGGACATGTCAATTAATGTTACTAATACAATTTGGATCTTGTTCAAAATTTTAGGCTTTTAGCTCAGGCCAAATCCATCTGACCTAAAAGGGCCCATGTGCCCATAGATTCATAACCAGAAATGAGAGTGAAGCGAGAATACCCCAATGCTCCTAGTCCCAGTTGTTGTAGGCTAAAATTGGAGGGAAAATGGTAAACCAAGTTGGCGGGAAATGAAACACCATAAATTTCATTCGTTAAACTCTAATCGCTAGCTGTTCTAATCTGCTACGGCCTTTTTCTTTCCTTCCTGACAGAGTCACAGGTAATGTCAAATGTCAAATAACATAGTAAGATATTCCAACAAACATATATTCCATTCTCTAAACTCAGAACATTTCATTTTGTGGATGTTTGTACTCTCATTAGATCTTTAAGATACTTTTGGAGCCAATAAAGATGTTCTTACTGTATACCCCAAGGAATTTGCAGTGCAGGTACTGGTTTGATAATAATTCTGTTATAATCTCCTTATGTCTTAGTTATTTGGATTATCTTCTACAAATGTTATTAAAGTCATCTGAATATGAACATTCTTTCTAGTCTTCTTCCTTGTCACCCTAACCTTTTGGTACTCTGTTTCACATTATTGATGTTTTGGATTTATGCTCATCATGTCTTGCCTAAGGCTGCAGGTTCTTATGATTTTTTTTTTTACCAACCTCTCATAAATTGCCATCTGTTTATAGTACTAATATCTCAACATATTCATCTTATCTGCCTCCATTTTTGTGGGTTTGTTATTATATCTTTCTGCTGATTTTTTCCATGCAGTTAAATTACCATAGCCAATAAAGAAATTCAAGGGATGGGAAAAGGGGGAAATATCCAAGTCTAACTATCATCCTTTTTTCCCTTCATTATAATTACTACTATATGGGTTTTTTTTTTAAGGTAAATGGTCGAATTTCATTTATGCAGGAGAAGGATTACAAATATGGGCAGGTAAGTAGCCTTCCCAAAGCCTTGTAGCATCCAACCTATATTCTGATTTTGCTAAATTATGTGCTAAAACATTCGCATCTCTTTTAACAAAAGAAAAAGAAACTTCTTCAAATTGTGACACCATAGCTAAGACATCATGTATCAATGCAGCCCCTGACCAAAATGAATCATCTCCCTTTTTGATTTCTTTCACTGCCAACATGCTATCTGACTCAACAATCAATCTGCTATAACCTTTCTCCCAAGCTGATTCAAGCCCAAAAATAACAGCCATCACTTCTGCATGAAGAGCACTCTCAATATATAAAGTAATTTCTTATTGATTTAGTTATCTTAATACAACTATACTTAGCATATGTAATTTTTGTTTAGATTCTGTCTAAATATATGGAAATTTTATCACCCAAGGCTACGTTTTTAATTTTGTTCACAACCTTTTATCTACTTTTTTTTTCTATACCGGTTGACATTGAATTTTTTATTGAATGATCACTGATCTTATAACCTTACTAGACTCTTCTGAATCTAAATATATGCAAGCTATTTCACCCACTTTTAATTTTGTTCGGAACCCCTATAATTGTGAAACAGGTACAGATGATATATATGAGACCAAGGAATTAAACATACTTTTTTTTTGGGCCTAGAGAAGCCACGAATGCCTCCAAGTAGGTGATTGATACAGGCCCAATGGTGAAGTATGGACCAAGCAAGCACCCCAAGAGCTAAGCAGCCTGTTGGGATGAAAGATTATGTTCCCAAATGAATATTTGTATCTCCTTCTACGGTAGCTAATTTAATAGCTGTCAGTGAGATTTATTTCCAACCTTTTCATCGCCTGCTTCAATTCGAACTCACGTTATAATTGGCCATAGACTAGAGAAATCAGTGAAGGAATAGACTAGAGAAATCAGTGAAGGAATTTATTAAATTAGAAAGCAAAATGTACATCAGAAATAGTACATTATTCAATGTTTATAAACTATGCTTTCAAAAATACTTCTGCACCCGGTTTAATGTTTTTATTACTAACAACTGGACTAACTAGAAAGGGATTCGAAATTTTCCCAAATAATTGGATAGCAACACTGATTGGCATTGACCTTTCTTTCATGACAATCAGATAAGATACCTCTTTTATATTCTAAGGAAACAAAAAAGATCAATGGAAAATTGGTGCAGAAACTGTAATAAAATTGCCTTCCAAAGAGGACAAATAATTGGTAGAGTTTGTAATTTGTCACACATCGGCTACAGAATGTGAGAATTACTTGTTTAGCAATTCTATGCAGATTTGGTGACTTTATGAATCGCGTTAGCCAAATATTCAACATTGCCCGTTGTAACACCAGCCATACTGCATATGTTTGAAACATTACTAGAACACTTTAGTTTTGATCCAGAAAGGAGAAATGAAATTTATAGTCGGACTCTGAGATAAAATACCTGATTCTACCATTGCGAGTAAGATAGATGTGGAATTCATTTGTCAAGCGATCCACCTGTTCCGGTGTCAACCCACTGTAGCAAAACATCCCAATCTGCTTGCAATAACCAAAATTAACATTGCCAACCCCAACCACCACGTTACTAAAATAAACAAGTCAGCTAATTATATTCGGAGAAGTAATTATTGACAAACTTAACACACCTGATTAGTGATGTGCTTCCATGACAATGGAGAGCCTAGATTTTCAAGGCTTTCTCGTAAAGCAGTTCGCATTCCAATAATGCGATCTGCCATGACCTGGAGAAAGGATATTGGATTAAGTCCAATGGCTTGTGAACTTTCATCAAAATCAGAAATTAAAAGAAAAGCTAAAAGATGGTTTTTTTTAATTAAATTTAACAATTTTCATCTTAAAACTGCAATTTAATAGTATAAAGTAGGCAATTTTTGCTAAATTATATCAAATAATCAAGTGAGACCCAAATACACCACCAGGTCCCAAGCACTCTAACCCAAACACCCAGCTATCATTTGGCATAAGTAGAATATGTCCAGACATTCAGAAAGAAGCCATGCAATGTTACCTTAACTTCTTTCAACCATAGTTTCTTCAAGTCTGGGTCATTTAGAATGGTTGATACTATGAGTGCACCATGAACAGGTGGGTTGCTGTACATGGGTCTCGCAAGCTGTTGCAATTGACTTTTCACAGCTACTGCTTCTTTTTCATCTCCACAAAGCACACTGTATTGGTTATTGCAGACAATTGGTAACGGGAAGTAAAATTTTTTACAAGCAAAATGTTCTGCATTCTTTTCACAATAACAAAGGGATAATTACCTGAGGCATCCTACCCTCTGGCCATAGAGTCCCATATTCTTTGCATATGATTGGGCAATTCCAATGTAGTGACCATCCTCAAGAAAAATCCTAATGGACTTTGCATCTCTCTCTGGATCACCACTGGCAAAACCTTGATATGCCATGTCAAAGAAGGCAAAATGACCTTTTGCCTAAAAATGTAATATAACGTTAAGACAAGGCAAGAGCAGTAGTGACAATTGCAAAGGACAAAAGCAGCCAGTACATATGAATAAGACACTACAAATTGTCTCAAGAAGTTACTTCAGGGAAAGAAAGGTTCAATAAAAGTATTTACCTTGATCTGCTGTGAGATTTCTCTCCACTGCTCCTCTGAAGGGTCAACACCTGTAGGGTTATGAGCACAAGCATGAAGGAGAAAGACAGAGCCATTTGGAGCATTCTGTGCAGAAAGAGGGGCCGAATATTAGCAATGACGATATACATAGAAAGTCAAGTGGACTTGAACAACTAAAAGAAATGGAGAATCAGAGTGAAAATTAATTTTGATGTTCAGGTTTTAAAGGATTATCCCATGCATACCTTAATGTCATCCATCATTGCTGCAAAATCTAAACCCCTAGATTCTGGGTGATAATAATGGTATGTTTTCTGTGGAACCTGAGCATCTCTCCAGATGTTGTGGTGGCTGTTGAAATCTCATATACAAGCAATATAAGTAACAAGAGAAAGGACAAATTAAAAGATTCCGAATCTTACAACTAAACCTATTCAGGTCCCTGAACAAAAAAAAAGGTAAGAGAAGGTATTACTATTAAAAGAGAATATAGTAGCAAACACTCACTTAGCCCAAGTTGGGACTGGTATATAGATTTGGGAATCAGGACGAAAACGCTTTTGAAAGTCCGCAAAAAGTCGGCATGCACCAGTACCGGATAGAGCTTGAACTGCTGCTATCCTTTTGTCTTTTATCAACTCCGAATTCTCTCCGTAAGCCAACTTCAGAGTTTCTTCCACCATCTTCACACTTCCTCCCATAGGAAGATATTCCCTGGTAAAAAGAAAAATATGAACATTCCATCAACTCCATAAAAATAGAAGGAATGTGAGCAGAGTTGTGTGGATGAATAGACGAGTTCCACCATCTTAAAGGGATTGTTGAAAGAATTAGATATCCATGAGGTCCAAGAAATTAGGTAGACAATAAAGAACATTTGAAGGATATTATATAAGCACCATCACATAAATATGCATATTTAAATCATCCTCTTGAGAAAACAAAATAAAAGAGAATGATGAATAGAGGCAATGTTCTTGTATAAATGCATAAAAAGAAAGAGTTACAAGAGAAAATGCTGGTAGCATCCAGAATGCCAAGAGTGCTTTCCAGATAAATCCAAACAAAAGATGGTTTCAGCAATTGCTCAATAATAGGATGCACATACATCTAATCAAGGACAGACAAACTGAAAAAAGATTTTCCTATTATAATTTTTTAGGAGCTTTATATATGATATTCTAAACGAAGAATAATGGCTTTATGCTAGAACTGCCATTGATGGTTTTATAAGTATCTTAGCTGTAGCAAGAGCAATAACATCCCAAGTTCCTGAACTTTTTTTATTCCCTTTTCAAAAATTATGAAGATAGGTTCACCAATAAGATAAATTCACAAGATAGAACTATAGGTGCTTTAATACTGATTGTGTATAAGAATCTAACAAAAGAAATATTTTTCGAATTTTAAAAATATCTAGTTATACTTATACACTCTTAAAATCGTTTTCATAGAGGTTCCATACTTGCATTTAGTTAGATTAAGTAGAATGTTCAAAAAGGTGGACCAAGACCATTAGACCATATTCAATTCAATTAAGAATCCATCATTTTGAACCCATACTAGCACTCACAAGGATACAAGTCATTCAAAAGATCCTTAAATTCACCAAATGAATAAAGCTAACTGCGCCATCCAATTTAACAAATCAATAATTCCATCATTCATTGATTTCTCATCAACTACTCACCATGCTAAGGCTTAATATGAAGTAATCTCGAGTAACTCTATCAACTAACTTATCTTGAAAGCTACTAAAGACAGGCAAAAATAAGTGTTCTGTAAGACATATCAACAGAACCATGATGTAAAACAGTGAAGGGTCAATTTCACGAAGGAATCAAATGGGTAGTGGAAGATAAGAGAAAAAGGTAGTTACACAGGACCACGAAAAGTTACCATCTAATCAATATGAAATTCACAAAAACTTCAATAGGACTCATTACTATTGGAGTCAACTAGTAGTAAATAAGGAAAGCAAAATTAATTGAAAAATATACTTAAGTACTATTTATTTAGTTGTTACTTTAGTATTTGCCTTTTTGCCTTTTCGAAAGTTGCTAAACAATAAAACACTGAATAAAGTAGTCGAAAAGCAAAGCCAAAATTTTATAAAGTCATGCATTTGAACATGACTGACAATAATATCTATTAAGTAGCAATAACAAGTTAACAAAGTTAACTTGCTAAATTTTATGCTATAGTTAATGATTTAGATCAACAATGTAATGATTAAAAGAACTTACATGTTCAAATTTCCAGCAATCCTTCGCTCGGCTTCCCTAACACATTCCAAAACTACTGGCTTTCCATTATCATCACGGTAAGCACCCTGAAAACAAAAACATAAAGATCAACAACTCTATTGCTCTATTGGTTTTCAGAAAGAAAAAGAAAATTGCATGTAATTGTCAACACAACAAATAATATCAGTGCTCTGTTCCATACTACTCAAGCCCTTTTATTTTCTCAGTCACTATAAAATCAATTATCCATACTTACTTTAATTAAAATGAGAATTCAACTCAACTGTAATAAGCCATGAATAAAAAAATTGGAAGAAAAAAAAACTATTCCTTTTAGTTTTAGTTGTAGTTGTTACTAGTCACCGATTTTCCCTGAAAATTTGAAAAACTTTACTAAACAAGTTTAGATGATTTTAAAATAACAATATTTCATGAATAATTTAATAAAATTACTATTTATTTCTATACAAAATTAGCATCTATTGATGAATTTAATTTAAGATATTTATTTTTTAGTAATACTAAGATTATGCTCCATATTTAATCAAGCTATTTATATATTTACTTCAACAGTTACTAGTACGATTTACCTCCTTTTGTTTTTAAGAACTTTATTTTACAGTCAAAGAAAGTACATAAAACAGCAGAGACCAAATAGAGCCTAATATTTTCTGTTTGGTAGCTGAGAAACTTGCCAAAATAAAACAAAGCCAAAAAGATTCACATAATAGCTCAAACGAAGTACAAAAAACAGAATAAAGGAAAAAAATCATCAAACATTTCGCTTCGTAAGTCGTTTAGAAAGACAGAGCAGCCAGAAACAGAAGAGTCAAAGAACAAATCCGTAAAAGGAAGGAAGAGAAGGAACATACAACTCCAACATTGACTTTATCGGGATGTGGATCGGCCAAAAAAGCCTCCGTAACACCGAGAATCGGATCCTTGGGAGCAGGCTCGACGTTGCGCCACCAAGATGACATCGATCTCGCTCCAACGACGGTCGTCCGCCCCATGATCCGCCCTGACATAGCTCTTCGGATTGCCATTTCAATCGCCAAACCAACAAAGAATTAAACTCGCAGTTTAAACAGGGAGTGAAAAGCGAGAGATGGAATGAAAAAAAAATAGTACTACTAAACAAAAACAAAATAATACTAGTAATATTAAAAAAGTTTTAATGGTGTTTATATTATTTATATATGGATAGGAGGGAGCGAATCGAATCCGGTTATGCAATTTGTTGCAACGGCCTTGAAATGCGTGAGGATGCTCAAGTTGTCTAGTTGGAGCTTACGTCTCCGCTTTTGACACTTATTTTTTCCGATATTACGAATTTGCCCCTTCAGGTTGGTTTCCTTGTATATTTTTTGTTTTGTCCATGTCTTCAAGAATCAAGATTGACTAAAAAACTTTCTCGTTGGTTTTAACGGTACACGTGCTTCCCACATGCTCTCTGGTTTTTCCTTTCAACTGTACAATACATAAGAGATAGAGAAAAAGGTATATCTAGGAGGAGAAAGAAAGATTTCAAACCAATATCTCTCCAACTTTCTTTTCACTGTTTTTCTAAATAAACAGCTTTGAACAGAATTTTGCTAGGCAATTCATCAAGCATTTTGTTTGTAGTGGCTCCAATCCAATACATAGAAGTATCATCAAACTACATTCAATGGTGAAATTTTTACAAGGATATTCACTATGAAATAGTATATCTCAAATGTCAAAATTTAATTTAATCGGATATGATGTGTCCTAAACTGCCAAAAAAAGGAGATTTGATCTACTTGGCATCCATCTAAGTTAGATATAATCAAATTAAGCAGTTGGTAATATGAATGAAAATACACAGAGAAACCATTCTCCTAAACTGGATATGACGTTAGGCGGAGTTGGCTTTCCATTTCAGAGCCACATCCTCGACCAATCCTTCACTGCTTGGTTGGTTATCCTTGACATGTTCCACTTTCAAAAGCGCCATGAAAATGGGAACACGTTCGTGCAAGTTGTTTCTTTTTGTGTTGTGTCCTGCAAAGAAAGGAACCATATCTTATTATAGATTGTGGTCATAGTTTAAAAAGAAAGTGAGGGCACACACCAAAAAGCATTTGAAAATTTAACCTCCTATTAGTCCATCAAAAACTTCAAAATTTTCAAGGGATTAGAAATATGATGACTATCTAATTACAGACTGAAAGGAAATCATCAATGTTAAAAGCAACTGGTGACTAGGTTTTCTTCTTCAGTTCAGAAAAAGAAAAAAAAAACATGGAAGTCTGAGATTCTAATTCATGACAGTAATAAACTGAAATATTGATGATTGAATTATGCTAATTTGCTTGTGCACGTATAAGAATAAAAATCCAGAGCTTGAAATTCAGTAACTAACAGCCAAGAGACATGAGAATTTAGAGCAGCAATGCTAGATAACCTATTAGAAATATGGAGAGAGCTTGGAAAGCAGTTACCTGACAAAATTTGAGTATTCTAGACCATTTATCATGCAACGGCAGCAACGCTAAGTCTCCCATGTAAATGCGCTTCTGCAAAATCCAATTGAAACAGTTCAATCAGATATGGTTGGGACTTAGTCTGTCCATCTCTGAATTACATGTCTATCATCTCAATTGATTTTAATAAGAAACTTTAATGTCTGAGAGAGTAGGAAAGAATATCTTTACAAGCCAATGCACCTTTCAATATATGGACTACTGGTTTAAGTAGAAAGGCTTAATAAGGCTCAAACTGAAGAATAAACTAAACATCCCCTCCCCCTCCCTGTTTTGACAAGATGGGCAGAAAAGCAGAAACAAGCAGAGTAAAAACGAAGCTAATGTTAAATTGCTAGTCTTTAAACATGATCGAATTATAAAGCTGAAGAGGAAAATTTTCAAATATATAGCCTGCTATGGCCCATAGATGATAAAACCTAGTAAGGTGAAAGTAAAGTCCAACGTCAATAATTTATCTATGTAAACTACTAGCATGTCTGAGAAGCAGCGGGAAATACAAGTTTACCTATGATCCCGCTTCATAAATATGACAATCATCTCACATACAACTAATTTATTGAATAAAAGGAGCTTATTATTGATTAAATCACAGTGAGAATTAGAAAATTTGAAAAGAGGCAATTCCTTACATGATTTTATTAGAAAACTTCTTCGAGAGTTGGTTACTGATAGAAGGCAGAGGAAGTGAATGAATCGAGGACCTTGATTTAAAAAGAATCATCCCTCAATGTTCAATTAACTATACTCAAAAGATCTTCCAATTTCTAGCACTGAGATGTTAAAAAATGGCTGTATTATCAATGATTTAATATTCGAGCCATACGAATCTTGGACTTAAGCTTCTTTGCCTCTCCACGAAACCCAGAATAGTGGAGACCAGAAAGGACAGCCCGTTGAGCAGACTTCAGTATATTCATGCCACTTCGCAAACAAGATAGAAGGAGCTTGGATGCTTTACGGTACTTTCCAATTCTGCAAAGATTGTGTACCAAAGAGGAGTAGGTAAAGGAATCTCTTACCTCCATCGATTTATAGACTTTCATTGCAGTATCAATCTGACCAACTTTACACAACCCATCAACCAAAGAATTGAAGGCAACCAAGTTTGAATCAAAGCCCATCAGATTCATGTACTTCAAATGTCGTATCGCCCCCTCAATATTACCTGCCTTGCACAATCCATCAATCATTATTGTATGTGTATATTTGTCACATTCCAACCCATCTTTTTCTATCTCATCCAACAATTTGTAGGCTTCTTCTAATTTACCATCTTTACAATACATATTAATAAGGGTGTTATAAGACGCTATATCAAGCTTGATACCTGTCTTCATCAGCTGTACCATGTATTCAGTTGCCTCTTTTATCTTACCTATCTTGATTAGAGCACCAATAGCTGTACAGTAAGCATAACCATCATAAGTATACCCTTCACTCTTCATCTCTGACAATAACTCAAGCCCCTCTTCAAACTTCCTTTTCCTAAAGCAGCATTTCAGTACAGTAGTGTATGTTATGGCATTCGGAACATAACCTGATTCCCCTATTTCTTTAATCATCCTCTTTGCTGTCCCTAATCTACCAATCTTGCATAATCCATTAACAAGAATATTGTAAGTCATTAACTCTGGCACAAATCCATGACGCTGCAATTTCCTAAACAACATAAAAGCGTTCTCGGTATACCCATTCTTGCAAAGACCATTTATCATAGTGTTAAAAGTAGCTGCACAAGGAGTATGATCACCAAGTATAATATCCCGAAAAACCCTATTGGCCTCATCCGGTTTTCCTAACTTGAAGAAGCAATGCATCAAAGTATTGTAACTCCAAACATCAGGAGCTATACCTCTTTGAATCATTTCATCAAACAGATCAAGAGAGCGAGATATTTGGCTATTCCTACTGGCAGCAGCTATCAAAGAATTGTAAGAAACAACATCTGGGTTAATCCCAGCTTCCCCCATTCTATGAAGAATAGAGTAACCAGCATCAATTCCAACGAAACGACAGTATGCATTAATAAGTGTATTGTAAGTAACAACATCAGGAAGTAATCCCAATCTTATAGCATCAATAATAACTGATTCAGCTTTCTCCAATTTATTGACTTTGCAAAATGAAGCTATACAAACATTCAACAACTTAGTTGATAATCTTTCAAGCATACGATTACGAACCATTCTTCTTTCTTCTTTCTTATTTAACTCATTCAACAACAAATATTAACTTCTTTCAAATTTTGAAAGAGTATGAGGTGAGTCCGGAGATGGCGAACGAAAAGAAAACACCTTTAACTTCGCTATTCGTGGTAGTGGGCAATGAAAGAGAAGAACAAAGAACCGGAGTTGTGCCCATTAACCGGTTTAGCGCTAAATGGCGAGGCTTCGACGGCAGCAAATTGTTGGGCCTTGAAAGGGTTGAACCTTGAAGGGGCTTGGCCGCTTGGGTCTTGAAAATAGAATGAAGAAGAAGAGGGAAGAGGGAAGAGGGAAGAGGCAGAGGAAGGAGGAAGGAGGAAGGGAACTGGCTGTCGCCGGTGGCTGGCAACTTTCAACGATTGTGATCTTATAATTGTTGTATAAAAAAGTTGTTAATAGTAATACTATGTTGCTAGAAACTGCGAAAATTCAACATTTTTTTACCCCCAAAAAAAAATTCAACATTTTAAGGACAAAAATATTCAACATTTGAAACTTTATTTAAAAAAAAAAAAGGCTCAGAAGGAAACTTGTTTCCTTTCTTTTCTTTTTCGAATTTCTAATTGGTAAAAATAAGAAAATACCAGCATTTATATATATTTATTGAATACAAAAGTATTTATTTATTTATTTATTAAGAATGTATAAGTAACAAAAATAATACGCCAAATTCTATGACAAAAAATTTCAATCCTGGATTTGATAGTTTTGGGGTAGGAGAAATGGTTGAAGCCAAATCTAGATTAGAGTTAGGGATTGTATAGAACATACATTTAGAGTGTGTTTGGATGGGGAATTCTTAAAATTTAAAGATTTTTAAAAAGAAAGAATTTTGAAATATGTCATTTTGAAATGCTAGCTTTTAAAAAATCTTAGTTTGGATGAAGATTTTCAGAAGTAGATTATGAGGTATTCATATTTTTTTAATGAAATAATATATTTAATTATAAAAAATAGTATTAAAAGAAAAAAAAATATGCAATATGCATATCATTGGATTTGTAATAATGTATATATATTTTTAATAAAATTTAGAAGTGAAAACACATTTTTTAGAAATACATTTTCATCAATTAAGTTAAAAAATATAAAAATTTTATAAAAAAGGAAAGTTAGTTAATGTGGTGATTAAGTTAAAAAGAAGAGGATTTTCAAAAAGACACCATATTACATGGATTTTGGAGAGAGATTTTGGGCCCTCTAAAAGTCCCTCTCCAATTTCCTAAGATATTTAAAAACCCAACTATAATTTTGCCAAACCAAGTTTTTTAATTTTAGATTTTAAAAAATCCCTATCCAAATGAATCTCCCTCTTGAATATCCTCATCCAAACACACTCTTAAAGATGCAAATGCAAATAACCTAAGCATGGATGAATAGCTCATGTTCAAGTTCGGTTAAAAATTATTTATGTTCTAATGAGTTTGAACAAATATTTGTACTTTGTATTCTTTTTTTCTTTTTTTGCAAAAGAACAAAATTTAGCCAAAAAAAACCGGAAAAAAACCGGGTAAATAAGATGTATTCAATTCAATCATGTTTATAAACAATTTTGTTTATTTTTCATTTAGAATCTCATTTATTTACTAATTGAACACTAGTTAAATTTTCACAAAAAAAAACTAGTTAAATTACATTGTTTTTATTTTAACTTATATATGGGTCTCATTTCTTTCTTGTTTGTTTAGTTATATTCATTTATTAAAAATTGTTATATTGTTATGAACAAATTCAATTGTTATTCATTAACTTTTTTATTTAGTATTCAAATTATATAATCGAGTCAAACTCGAATCAGTTTGAACATTCTCATCTTTAAACAAGCTGAACTCATACGCAATCAAATTCCTAAACTAACATGAAACAATCCTAAACACCCTTTTATGTTACATCCTAATCCTAAGCACCCGTTTTTATGTTTATGAACAAAATGCAATTACATTCAAGCTAATTTAATCTCCATTTGTAGGTTAAAATACGTGGGAGGTCATTGAATTGTCAAAAATATTCAATTTCATCCTTATTCTCACAAAGTGAAAAATTTAATCCATTATACTTATAAGAGTCAATTTAATCCATATACTTACACTATTATTAGGTCAATTGAATCCAATCAATAACAACATAATTTGAAGAAAGTGAGTCAATTGAGGACTTAGTTGACCTAATTTTGTGAGAATAGGGAGTAATTTGATCAAATTTTGTGAGTATATGGACTAAAATTGCTTTTTAGTACATTGACAAAATTGAATATTTTTTAGTAGTACACAAGGACTTCCTATATATTTTGACCCATTTGTATATAACCCTAGAAACATGAAATATCCAATACAAACTCATTCAAAATCTAACCCGACAAAGAAAAAAAGAGTCAGCTAGAACCCATCAAAATCGAATTCAAAGTTACGAAGACAAATTAGTAATTCGAAATTATTTGAACCTGAATAGCTTAAATCAAAGTAATAAATTATCAAATTCGAATAACATTCAAAATTTTAATATGAAGACCTGAGTTGATATATAAACAACTCAAACCTCGACATTGAAGGTTCGGATTTTGGAATTAAATCAACTTGAGTTAACCATCTATCACCTCTAATTCACCTCTAATTTATAGTATATATCTATACTATATATAAAAGTATGAGTTTTGTAAAACTTTTGAATCGCCTATTATACCCTTATTAAACTTTTGAATCGCCTATCATATCCTTATTTTTTCGAATATATTTCTTAAATGTCATTCTTTAAATTTTTATAGTTTTAGTCAACTAAAAACTCTATTTTTATTTAATTAAATCTAATATCCTTATAACTATTTTATTTTTACCATTTTGCTATTTTACTTTTATAGTTTTACTCAACTAAAACTCTATTTTTATTTGATTAAATCTAATATCCTTATACCTATTTTGTTTTTACGATATTACTAATTTAATTAAAAAGATTAGAATTTTTAAAAAATATTTCTTTAATGACATTGTTTAAAATTTAGAGTTTTTTGTTAGAAATCAACTTTTACAGTTATTCTGCTAGAACTCTATTTTTATTTAATTAAATTCAATATTTTTATAAACATTTTATTTTTACCATTTTAATTTTAAAAAATTAGAGATTTTTTGATAGTTTTGGACCCATTTCAATTTTATAATATAAACTAATAAAAATTATTATTATCAAGTTTAAAAGTTAAAATAAGTTGCCTAATCATCAATTATTCATTTTTTAAAATAATTAAGTTAAAATTTATTGAGAATTTAATTATTGTGATTGATTTTTTTCTATTTTTAGAGTGTGTATTGGTAGTTTAATGTATTGAAATGTATGACAAGAATTTAAAGTTTTTTTTTTTTTAAAAGAGTAACATGCAATTATTTCCTTTGACTTATAAGATTAGAGGAGACAATTAGACAGGTTGGATGGGTTTCAGGTTCGGGTCATCAGGGTTTAACTCAAATGAGTCAGGTAATTTTCTCCGGTCATTCGGATTTCGAATCTTCTAGGTTGGGGTCATTCGGGTCTCAGGTCTAGGGTCAGGCGAGTTCGAGTTTTGGCCTCAGATCACTCAGGTTTTAGGTCATTCGGGTTTTGGGTTTTTTTGACTCTATGACTCAGATTAATTGGGTTAGCCTTGAATTTTTTAATGCTTAATTCTTAAATTTATTTAATATCTTTATTATTCGATTTATTTTACAATCGACTACCGATGAAGTTTAGCAAACTGCATATACGGGGTTAAAGAGTTGACATGTGTCCCTTTATATATTAGTTTTGAATATTAGATACATAATTAATTATGAAGTGGGAGTATGTGTTCAAATAAATATTGGTTATATAATATTCAAATTTATGTTCTTTCATTACATCAATTAAAATTATAAATTAATTAATAAGATAAGTATCCATAACAATGAAAATAAAATTACAACCCTTACCGATGAGATTATTAGTACGGTAGTAAAATCTAATAGAAAAAATTGTCAAGAAATTACTAATTAATTATAATTATTTATTCATTATGTAAAAAAACAAATTACTAATTATAAATTTATCATAAAAATTATTCCTAGAACTGATTTAATACTTATATTCATGAAGTTTAGCAAATTTAATAAAAGTATAACAATAATATAAATATTATTGAATAAATGATAATTTAGAATGGTTAAAATTATAACAATTTGGATTTTATTGAATAAAACATAATTTTAGTTTATAATATTCTTGGATCATTCGGGTTATGGGATTGTTGGGTTTGGATAGGACGCGTTCAGGTCGTTTATTTTTTCTGGTCAAATCGGGTTTGGTCAATTGGATGTGTTATCGAGTTTGGATCAAGTTTTGACCGCTTTACTTTTAATTAATTTCAATTATTAATTTTTTTAATTTAAACACAATGGGTAATGTGCAACGCACGTGGAAGTAAAAACTAGTCTTATAAAAACGTACATCTCTTCCTAATCAACAACCAATATAAGGTGTTTAACTTTTAATTTCAATTAAGCTAAAAAAACTTTTAATCTCAATTACTTTTGTGTAGGAATTTGAAGCAAGTCTCCACAATGCTCATGGTGAATATGGCTGTCCAAAACCGACCAATTTTTTCGATTTTGGGTCATTTGAGTCGGTGTAGACAGTCTCGTCAAGTTGCTCGGTGCAATCCGACATAATAGTCGGTGTCTCGGTCCAAAGTTCGGTCCCAGATTTTTAGAACCGAACCGGATCGAGAACTCGAATATATATTTTATTATAAATATTAAATATATTTAAAATATATATATTATATATATTATATATTAGTAATTAGTTTTTATTATATATATATAAATATATATTTTATTATAAATATTAAATACATTTAAGATATATATATTATATATTATATATTAGTAATCTGTTTTTATTATATATATATTAAAAATAATTGTTGACCCGATTAGGACCGAGCAACCCGAGAACCCGACAGAACCGACCTAGTCGGTTCCATGTCAGTTCCAAGCAATCTCGGGTCGGTCTTCAGTCCCAAAAATATTCCCTCGGTTCTAAAATAGAACCGACCCGATTTACCCGACCCGGACCGTTGGACAAGCCTAATGGTGAAATACAGGTTCTTACTGTTAATCATCCTTCTACTTGGTCTCCACCATCACCGGGCTACATCAAATTGAATTGTGACGCTGCTGTTTGTTTAAAAGATCAAAGAGCAAAGCTAGGTGTAGTGTTTCGAAAGGATTCAGGTGAAGTTACTTTAGCTGGTATGTGCTGCATCGATAATGTTCTTTCTGTTCTTCAGGCGGAAGTTGATGCAGTTCTGTTTGGTTTGGAGTTGGCTTGGGAACATGGTATTTCAAGCATCCTTATTGAATCGGATTCGTCGGGAGTTGTTGATGAAATCCGAAAGGGCATGGCATCTCTATGGCAAGAAGCTTCTCTTGTCCATGATATCACTGATATGCTTCCCTTTTTTTTTTTTAATTATGTTAAGAGAGAGGCAAATGAGTTAGCTCATAACATAGCTAAGTCAGTTTGTGATGTGGGAGTGCAGAGAGTTTGGGTGGATCATCTTCCATCTGATATTTGTAATCCTGATATCATTGGAATAAAATGCCTCGACTTTATCTCAAAAAAATTACTTTTAGTTTCAACTATTAGAGATTCAAACCCCCAATAATTGAATAAAATTGTAAAAGCTGATAATTATTAATTATTTATAATAACATGCACAATCCTACCAATGTTATTTTCATAAAATATAAGGTACTACTATTTAGGTACAAAAAGATCTTATTGTATGCGTATGAGACTATATATTTTTGTTGTTTGTATACTGCAGAGTCCAATTATTTTTTTTAGCAAGAAATCTATTAAAACTTCATTCAATTATAAATTTAGACTACAAATATCGGGTGGCAAAGATCCATACCTCACATAGGTAACAACATTCAAAGTTGCAAATTTGACTAACCTACGAGCATAGATATTAACATCTCTCTTTACATGAACAAAATTACATGAACAAAATAATAGACTCAAAGACATAAACTACATGTCTACACCCGAATTTCATAAAAAACACGCACCCTCCCAATTGCAGAGTCCAATTCCATACTATTCAAAAGAAAATTAGTTATATTGTTCAACAAAAAAAAAGAAAATTAATTATTATATTCACCCAAAAAAAAAGAAAATTAATTATTATATACTAATTTTCTTTATAAAAAAATCTATTAAAAAAGGAATATAGAGAGAGATAATTTTCCATAAATATACAGTACTACTCAGTGATACTTGCATACTTTGTGAAAATAACTAAGGGGTATTATGGTCATTTAAGAAGCAGAAGTTTCAAAACCCTACATAACTCTCTCTCGTCTCCATATTAGGGTTAGTTGAAAGCTGTTTTTGCTTTACCCTCCATTTTCATTCTCAGAAGCGGCTGCGGCGGATTCAGCTTCAGCATCCCAAAAATGGTCTCTCGTTCTCTTTCTTTCACTCTTTTGTTTTCAATTTTCTTTTTATTGCTTTTATTTTCTCATTCCTCTTTTAACTCCTTATTACGACGAATTGGAAACAGGCGTCGGAGAAGAAGCTATCAAACCCAATGAGGGAAATCAAGGTCCAGAAGCTTGTCCTTAACATCTCCGTCGGTGAAAGTGGAGATCGTCTCACCAGGGCTGCCAAGGTAAACGCCATCCTCACCCAAGTTATATACAACCCATTTTCCCCCTTACATTCATTAAATTAAAGCATTCCTTTTGTGCAGGTTTTAGAGCAACTCAGCGGCCAAACACCGGTTTTCTCTAAAGGTAAATGCGAGTTTATATTTTATTTTATTAGCTTAATTTTTGAGATTTCAAAAGTAAAGGGAATTAATTTATTTTGTTTTGTTTAATTTAATCTAACATAATTATGTAAAGCTTTTCTTTTGTTTGGTCAATGTTGATTATGAAAAATGCTGCTTTTTATGTCTCTTAGTAGTTTTTATTATTCCAGTCATTGTTTTCATAGGAATTTGAGATTGGGTTTGAGCAACTGAGCATGTTTATCAGAGTAATTACTTGAATAAAGCCATTTAGAATTGTACTAATAATCAATAAAGAGTACATGTGCAAGTTTTAAATTGTGAGTCGGGGGGGCTATTTCATTTTTTCCAATTGAGAATCAATTAACCTGATTTTAATGAGTTGTGGCTTGCATATTCATTAGTAATTTACTAAATTTTTCCCAATCTAATGTCCAACAGCTAGGTACACTGTCCGGTCCTTTGGAATCAGACGTAATGAGCAGATCGCGTGCTATGTCACTGTTAGAGGGGAGAAGGCAATGCAACTTTTGGAAAGTGGGTTGAAGGTTAAGGAGTATGAGTTGTTGAGAAGGAACTTTAGTGATACCGGTTGCTTTGGATTTGGTATTCAGGAGCATATTGATCTTGGAATTAAGTAAGCTTCCACTCTTTTGAAACTCATTAGTCGTTGGCTACCATGGTTGATATGCTGTTACCGTTTTAATTTGTCACTTGGCACATATAATCAGCGTAACCATGTCTTTTTGGATTTCTGTAATACTGCACTAAATGTTTGGACTAAATGTTTGCTAGAATTGTTTGGTCCAAGTGTTTGGTTCTTTTTTCTACATGATGGCCAAAATGATTGGTTTATGCATGAAGCTTAAGTTCTAGTTTGCTGCATATACATCATGGATGAATTTCGGATCTTATAGCTCTTGGGAAGCTAAAACTTGGAAAGCCAACTTCCTGCTTCCTTCACTGGCTTGGATCTGCATGCTCATTATCTTTTGTTTGGACTAAATGTTTGCTAGAATTGTTTGGTCTGAGTTGTTTAGTTGCTTTTTCTACATGATGGCCAAAATTATTGGTTTCTGGATGAAGCTTAAGTTGTTATGTATTTGGTAACGTTGTATTGTGTTCAACATTACAAGTGGCTTTATGGTTGAATAACTTGTATGGCTTCTAAACCTACCCCCGTTTATGAAATTTGTTAGTTAAGATATTATTAATATTTGCCAATTTGCTATTGTGAATGGTACCTTAAAGTGTTCTGAGGAGTCACGTAGTGAGTCCTTTTGTTGTCTACTGTTTGCAAATCAATATATTCCCGTGCTGATAATATCATTTGTTGCTAACTAGTTTGATTAAGGGTTTACTTTTCTTGATTGGCCCTGATGTATGCATTGCATTTATCTAACAACTTTGAATTTCCAGATATGACCCATCTACTGGTATTTATGGTATGGACTTCTTTGTTGTCCTGGAGCGTGCTGGTTATCGTGTGGGTCGTCGCCGTAGGTGCAAGTCCCGTGTTGGGATCCAGCACAGGGTTACAAAGGAGGATGCTATGAAATGGTTCCAGGTGAAATATGAGGGTGTGATCCTCAACAAGTCTCAGCAATTAACTTCTTAGGCCCATGCAAGAGTGTTAGAACCTGATGAAGTTTTTGCACCCCCTAGGTTGATAATCTATGTAACCAGAATCAGTCATCGTACTTTATTATGTTTTGTCAAATCTTTCTTTCATGTCTTTGTAGACCCAAGTTTTGTTTTACTTCACACAATTGGTTTAAGATTATTTGCCCAGATGCACCTATATTTTGAGTGATAATGTTTAAAGATTTGAGAATGTTCACTATTTTGCTTGTCTAATTTTTAACTTTCAAGCTGCTTCTTAACTGCCTCGCCTTATAAAAATGGAAATGCACTTATCCACCGAAGATAATGGAACTTTTGAATATACTGTCATCAGTTTCATCCATGAAGGTTTTCTGCTTCAATGTTCTTGAAATTTAAAGCCCCCGGAATCCAATGGTCCTAACTCCTAACTACTAGTGATGTACTAGTAATGTCTACTGGAAAATTTTGTAACTTTGTTCTTGTCACCTACATAAAAGGATGCTGATAGCCAAAATAAGGGTAGAGAAAGAGGACGCCGATAGAAGTAAACAACAAAACATGCAGTTAAATTTAACATATAATAACTTGAAACAGCTTACAACAGCGTTCTCACTTCTGATCTAAGGTCTCAAAATCTCCATTCATGTTGAAATTACAAACTACATGGATGGAGCTCTCAACTTAGAACTAAACATAGATATCCTAATCCAGCAACCTACTTAGAAGAGAAAAACTGAAACTAATACAAGATGGAAAAAACATCATGGAATAATGAGTTTCTTGCCAGCATAGATGGTATCCCCTGTGAGCCCATTAGCCTCTTTGATTGCATCTATTGACACCTGAAAGTGAAACCACATTATTATCAAATCAATTTTTTTTTTTTAAAAAAAAAAATCATCAAACTCTTTATCTCAGCTTCTCATTATAGATTTCTTCAAAAGCTCAAACTTTAAAGATTCAACTTTAGGCCCTATAAAAAGCTGTAATTTTTGGGAATACAAGCTCCTTCAAATGGCTTTCCTGATTGGTGATGAGAAGAATTTACAGAATGCTGGTAGACGGTAGTGGAGTTCAGAAGATTCAATAGCTCTCAACTCAATTTTTAATTGAGTATATTTGGGTATTCAGCATCAAATGCAAACCAAAACAGAATATCATAGCAATTCAAATTGATTTTGTTCACCAAAAAAAAAAAATCTAAATGCAAATTGAAGATCCATACCCCATATTTTCTGGACAGACCCCAAAGAGTATCTCCTCTCACAATCTCTATTTCTCGTCCCATATAATTATATTCTGGCAATCTTTGCTCCACCTCTGTATAAATTGTTTCATTCTAAAAAAACACACAAATTAAAAAAGTTATTAGAAATCCTATCAAAACCCCACATAAATGATTAAAAGAAAAAGCTTTTTTTTTTCCCCTAGAATGGAATGTGAGTGAAGTGGGTTATAAATTACCTTGGTGATAATGGGTTCCGGGGGAGGAGGGGGAGGTGGGGAATCTCGGATCGGCTGACTCAGAGATGGCTGAGTCCACTCAGCGACAGGCTGTTGAGGGGTTGGAGTTGCGTTGTTCTTGTCTTTGTTGAAAGGGTTTAGGGTTTTAAGGATGCTCATAGCGATTCCTGAGATGACAACGAAGCCAGCGGTTTTAGCCACGGCAGCATCCATGTTATCTCCGGAGTGCTTATCGCCGTCGTTGGAGGCGGAGCTCGGGTTCGACATCGGGTCGTGGTGCTGGTGCAATCGGGGTGATTAGTTTCTTGATTTCAGACAGGAAATCGTGTTCGGTTCGGTTCGGTGACCTGGTTGTCATCGGGTCTTGTCTTAAATGAGACTGTCGAAGACTCACGCGCCTCGTAATTCGTAAATGGGAGGGAAAGTGCTGTTTGATTGAATTTTCCTCGAGTAATATTGACTTACTACATTTTATTTTATTATTATATACACTGGCCCGTGCTTCGTCGCGGGCTTGTATATGAAGTCAGGTTTTGGAGAAGGGGTGTAAAAGGTATTTATCAATTGATCGGCAAGAGAGCATAACTTGTTTAGAAACATTGCTATTTGGCAGTGAAATGAGCATGAGATCAAGGAGTTTTAATCAAAATATTGGAAGCTAGCGCTTCGCCGCAGACTTGTTCCTTTATATCGGGTAAGGAGTTTTAATCAAAATATCGGAAGCTAGCGCCGCAGACTTGTTCCTTTATATCGGGTAAGGAGTTTTAATCAAAATATCGGAAGCTAGCGCTTCACCGCAGACTTGTTCCTTTATATCGGATTTGGGAAATTGTTGGACTAATATCAAATTAGGATCTTGACAGAAACATTAAGGCAAGAAAATGGAAATTCTGGGGAGTGATCTTTTCATAATAGGAGACATAGTAGCTCAAAACATTGTTACATTTAAATGTATCAAAGCTTTCAAGACAAAATACAATAAAAAGTGCTACCAAAGTACAAAGCTTGAGAGTTACTGTTTTAGCTTAACATGTCTGAGGTTTATACTTGTAACAGGGCAGCAGTCCAGCCTGTCATGTCCTGGTAAAGTTTAATCCCTCCTGTAGATATCCATTCATCTACTTTTTCTCCTTAATAAACTCAAACTCTAGAACAGGAAAACCTACTATCATTTGTAGTAACTCTCTAACTTTCTCAAAGTAAACTCATTTCAACAAAGCCCTTGAATTCCCCTTTTCATCTTCCAATTTTACAAAGTAACTATATATCAGTTTTTCATTTATTTTCCGGCTAGAAAAACAGAAGTCAGTGATCTAAACACCAAAGTGAAGTAACTATAACCATTTTCTCAATTAAACACACTTGTATAGTATTAAAGATGAGGCATAACTTTCTCTTGGATAATTTAAGAAAAAGAATATCAAAAGGAAGGCAAAAACACCAGAACCATAGAAGGCTAAGTTGAAATCAACTTGCATGGCAAATTCAACAAAAGCAATACAATTTGAATTTAGATCATCCCCTAAAAGTCTGAAGCAAGAGACCTGCAATTTAATATACATATCATCAGTATCTCAAAGATATGGAATTAAAGTAGAATATATGAATCAAAGATAAGATTGGACTAATCTTTGTATGAGACTAAGATTTATAACAAAAGTAGAAAGATATGACATGCAGATAAAAAAAGCTGCTAATTTCCCTATAAATCCACCAATTGGACTACATCAACCACGTTAGACTTCACTTGTTGTGAGCAGTAATAATAAAGCATAAAGTTGCATGCATCTCAAAGTTGACTCATCTGATAACTGATAGTAATTCTTTCCTAAAAGCCCAAGATTTTGTATTCTAAAAAGTTTTTCATTATGAAGTGAAGGTTGTGCAATCATCAACCTAGTTTTACTGTGTATGCAGCAAATTTTAGTATCAAGTAATTCATGCTGGAGAGCAAAGAGTTCGAGTGACTTAAAAAACACTTAAGAGAGCAGAAAGAGAACAAATATGCAGGCTGTTCCAGAGAGTACAAAAAGCAAGATTTGAGGAACTGTTTGTTCATCCAATCTCCCATTGATTCTAAATTAGCCACTAAACACTTCATAGACAAACATCGAAATATAAAGTAAGACAGAGCCCAGATGAAGAGCATAAGCGAAAAGAAACACAAAAACAAACATGGAGAATAAACCCTCGAGAAGAACCAAATCCAGCTGGAGCAAATAACAGGGAAAAAAAACAAAGCACATACAACATAAAATAACAATACCTCGATAACGCGAAAAGACTGACCGGGACAAAAGCCAGCTCCAATGGTAGCCACATCCGTGTCTCTGTCCATCAAAAGGCACACACAGTTAGACCAAATAAGGGAGCTACATGGAACAGACAAAGAGCGCAAATAAGAACAAACAAACGTTAACAATTGAGACTCCAATTAAATCAATTCAAGAACAAACAAACGTTAACAATTGAGACTCCAATTAAATCAATTCAAGGAACCTTACTTTCTCCTTTTATTTTCCCACCAGGAAGACGTATCACTTCTTCTTTCTTAGATCATGAGTGATAACATCTCCGGAAAAACAGAAAATGGAAATGCAAGTAGAGAAATAGTTACATTAAAGGAGTGAGGATGAAAATTTTTTCTAAGCAATTCAATAAAGAATCTGACTGAATTCCCCACCTTAAACAATTTAACTGATCATTCAATGCAGTTACCTATCTGATCAGAATTAAATATTTGAGTTACAAAAGATCCTAAGATTTTAAGGGAAATAAATGAAGTGAACCTGGCTCTTCTAAATTTCTATTGAGCCATTCCTAACTACACTTTTCTAGCTTTATCTGTTTTCTTTTGGAATGGCTACATAATAAGTAGTAGACACTAACAACCAATCAATGAAAAACACCCCTAGTCTTAAAAGATATGGCCCTGCTATTAGATCCATCAGTCCCAACAATAATTTCTTAAAACTTCCTTTTCAATATTTAGATTAATGTTACATCAAGGTAATCTTTCTATGGTTATTAAAACAAATAAACACTCCATAAACATGGTATAACTATCAGATTAAGACTCCAATCAAATCAATTCAATGACTTTGAAAAAAGATCAATAGGTTAACGTGAGGCTGTCTGCAACTAATTGAATCCAATGTTAAGCCAATAGCTACCCTCTTTAAGTCATGGTTTGTGAGATTGAATTGATATTATACTAAATAGCATCCCAAAATAATAATCTAAAAAGAAACAAAAAGTGAGGTAATATTAACAGAAAAGTAAGCATCAACATAGAAGGAGAAACATAAACATCTTAGCTTTTACGACAGGGAAGTCCTAAGTCAGGAGAATGAGAAGAAAAAATTCAAAATTACTACAATAGGAATACCTAATGTAGGCGGTTAGCTTGCCAATCCCAATATCCAAGAACTCACAAAAAATTTAAAGCCAGTAAATAAAACAAACGTGAAAAATAAATAAAAAGGAACAAAAATTGCTTACCTTCTCTTCCAATTCATGAGTGGAATCTTAAAAATGGTCTAAAATGAACAGAGAAGAGGATATAGAAAGAGACCTGGAGAGGGAGATCGACTTAAGACAGAAGATCCGAGCAATTCTATGGCAGGCGACAAATCTCCAAAACCTTTCCAAACTCCTAAATTGACGAACCAGGAAAAAAAGAGGGGGGGGGGTTAAGAAGAATTTTGAACCTAGATTTAGAGGTGATAAGAAGTAAAAACAAAAGAGTAGGGAGGAAGAACCGAAGGAAAGAGTGGCCAACCATCCATAACCGTTAAGCATCTAGGTCTGAGTATCCAGAGACACTAAGCATCTAGCCTTGGGCAACCACAGAAGCAAATATACACAATCTTAATGAGCACGAGAGAGAATCATATGTTTTGCAATCAACCAATAAAATTCACAGCAGACAATCCATGCAAACAACAGACACAAACGACAAAATAGGCCCAGCTTGAGAAAAGAGAGGCAAAGAATAAAGAAACATAATCTTCCAAGAAACACATAATATTTGAGAGGGTCCCAACCTTACAAATGAGTGAACAACACTAAAAATAATGACCTTCATGGAGGAACCTCAAACAAAATAAACAGAGCATATAAAGGGGCAAATACCTGACGGCACATTCAAGTAGTTAAGACACCGAGCATTGGACCAAGTGACTTCATCCAGTGCCTTGTGCTTCACTTTCAATTTCTCTCTTCCAGCAATCTGCTCTTAACATATGACTACTCTGCAGGATGTGTCAAAATGTTGACCTGCACCAATTGATTATTAGAAAGAGGTCAACAGATTAGTAGTTGTTAGAGGTAGAAAACAAAACATGAGCATCAACCCTTTTGAAATTTTTGTTCTTGAGAAAAAGAAATGTGGAACACAAAGGTTTAAACCAAAGTTGCCATACATTTTCTCAGGGAATGTATGACAAATTTGAATATGGTGAAAATCAAGAAAAGATTCTAAGTTCTCAAATTATTTATATGTAGTTAATATCAGAATTAAAATCTAAATCATAGAATTTGCCTCACCTCAAGTATTTGACGAATCATATCCTGCAAGATTAATCAACTTAGCTCAATCTATATAAGTAAAGATTGATTTTAACTGTCCCAAAAGAATAGCAAAGAATGATCATAATTGGTTCTTGAAAAAGACACTCATATCAGAATAAGTTTTAGGCAGAGCCAATATTCCCAAAAATTTTCAACATTTTCCCATTGGATAAGTCCAGAGACCTCACCTTGGCCAAAGAAACCAACGTTTTCTCCGCAAGATTATTTATGGGAATTGTCTTCCAAGCTGATTCCAGGTGTATAAGATCT
>AWUE01021781.1:0-49797 GCA_001974825.2 Corchorus olitorius
AATTTCTTTTCATCTTTTAATAAGTATTGGTTGGACAATTCATTTAGCTTAAATGGGTATGAATATGTCAATATTAGCAAGAGGATTTTAATCTTTGATTGATGATAAATAAAAAAAAATTTCTTTTTTTTTTTAAAAAACATACTTTCAATCCGAAAAAATCTTTGTGCATGAGTTTTGATGTTGTTTTACTTGAACGATTTTGAATGATTGAGTTTTGAAAGTTTGAAGGTTGAGAGAATTTGAGAGAATTGAAAATTTTGAAGTTTAAAGAAAATAAAGTAAATGGCAAAATAGTCCAAAGGGGGGCGGTGGCTAGTAAAAGGGGGGCGGTATTTAGTAATAGCGTAAGCTAATCATACTCATGAAAGAAAAATTGATTAGACTCGATTTGACAGAGCTGTGAGATTAGTGATGAATTGATGAGGAAATTGAAATGAAGAAATTAATTACTGTATAAGTGCCTATTTGGTAGACCGATTGAGATTGATTGGGTCAGTCAGTGGCCCAAATGGCCTACCAAACACTCTTTTAGGATGGGATCAGTTGGCCTAAATTAAACACATATTTTACAACCACTGAGAATAAGTTGGCCTAAATTAAACACATATTTTACAACCACTGAGAATAAGTTGGCCTAAATTAAACACATATTTTACAACCACTGAGAATATTCTCATATGTACAGTAACAAATCTAACCCATACAATTAACAATTTTACTCCCACTAAACTAATCTCACCGGTGTACCAAACAAGGCCTAAGTGATATTAGAATTGTAGTTGTAAGAACTTAATGAGTGATGCGTAATGCATGTTTGGTGTAACAGTGAGATAAGAATAAAAACGACTATTAAAGGTATTGGTATAAAACAATTTTATATACTCCTAGTTATTAAATTATTAAAGATACAAAATTTATATATATTGACTTTTAATTTTAATTATTTTATTAAAATTTGTATTTATTTAATTTTATCTTTATAATTATTTCTATTCAATGTTGATTAATCCTTAAAATTTGTAAAAATAATTTAAATAAAATCGATTGCAGTTTAATGTGTAAAAAGTATAACTAATGCGTGTTTTCACTTTAAATCCGAAGATGTCATGTAAATAGTTTTTATACTCAACATATATATTTTAAATGTAACAAAACTAAGCTAAATAAGTTGGTTCACTAGTCACTTGTTAATAGTTTTCAAGTGTGTAAAGCCAATTGATATTTATCAATTTGTTTTCCCGAATAACAAAATTTGGCTTGTATACGAAGTAATTTAAAGAAAAATAAAAATGTTTAAAAGAAATTTGATTTACTTCCATGGTTATCAATAATTGTGTTAGATAAACTTCAAAATAATTTATATTTGGTTTGTGACAAAAGTATAGTTTCAAAATGAATCAAAGTTAATTAGTTGACATAATATCAACCGTGCGAATTAATTTTAAGAAAAAAGAAATGTTCCAAAGGAATTTGATTTATTTCCATGATTATGTTAGATAAATTTGGTGTTGGTTTATGAGAAAGGCGTAATTCCAAAATTAATCACAATCGTGAATGAGAGGTTAACTATTCCTCAGATGAACCTTGAACTACTTCTCAATTTTCACTTTTGAGCATTCACATTTCTTTCTCTTGCGTTTTAGGCAACTACTTAAGTGGTTAATTTCATATGATCAAACTAACTATACGAATTTTGTTTTCCAAATCCTTTTCAACAAATTTTATTTTTCTTTAAATCACTTTGCGTGCAAGCCAAATTTTGTTATTTGAGAAAACGAATTGATAAAGATTAATTGAATTATTAGTTTATCACACACTTGAAAACTATGTACAAGTAACTAATATTAATCTAGTGTATTTTTTTTTCAAAAATATAAACATTCTCTTATAACATTCAAGCATCTGTTGAAAAGAAAAAACATTTAGTGGTTAATTTCTTGTTTTATCTATAATTTTATATTACAAATGACAGTTATTATATTACCCTTTCTTAAATAATTTTGATACTTTTTCCCTAATTACATCAAGAAATAGTTTTCTTTGATTATCTTTTCTTTCCCGCCGGCGCCGCTCCCCACTCCCTTCCGCCTCCCTCCTCCCTCTTTCCTTTGTTTCAAATTCTATCGTTTCTTCCTTTCTCTGTATTTCAATCGATTCTAAAGAGAGAAACTTCAAGACGAGCTCCGCAACATCGAAAAGCAGGTACTTCAATTTCTTTCACTGATGACAGTTGTTTCTATTTCTTAATAATTTTACATTTTCACTGCATGAAGTTCCATTATTATTGCTATTTGTCTTGTATGAAGTTGCTTGTCCACAAGCTCCTACCTTTGGTTTTCTTTTATATACCTTTTGTTTCTCACTCGAGGTTTTATTTGGTTTACTGCTAGAGGAAATCGTTGCTGTCAATTTGGGGGAGGGATTGCAAAGGAATTTTGAGCTGCATTATCCTTGGCTCTGAGTTATGTTGGTTACTTCAATTTTGTGCTTCCACCTATGCTGGAATCAAGTTTTGCTTGTGGGAAATTCTGTTTACAACTTTGATTTACTTTTTTTTGGTGGGTTTTTTTCCTGACTAACATCAATGTTTGTTCTTGAAGACAATTTGATTGATGCCCCCAACATTGTCAGTTCATAGGTTTAATGTGTCCTGTAAGAAAGACTTTTTTTTTTAGTATTGAAAGCAGAGTAACCTTGAAACTCATGTAAACTGCGTTTATCAGTGTCATGTTTTGGATTCTTCTGACCTTAATTATTTGTACTATTGTTTGAATCATTAAATTTGGGCTAAAAACCAAAACTACTACTACTTGTCTAATTGTTCTAAATTTTTATTTTCAACCGTCCAATATATAGATTTAATAATCCTTAGCTTTGAAAACAATTATAAACTTTGCTATAATTGTGCATAAAATGATTATATGCAGCTGAACTTGGTGAGTTTCATCATGTTCATAGGACAAATATCAGCAACAGAATATGTTCTTTTTGTACATTTCTGCAACTAGTAGTGGAGGAACAACAAGATGACTGGTGGATTTTCCCTAGGAAAACTTGTGAATGAAAAGCTACATTTAATTGATAGAATTATTACCTATAAATATTTAAAATACATACCCTGCTATACTACTATATTAATGTAACAGATAGATGGCAAATAAATGGCAGATCTTTATATATTTCTTTTTGTTATACATAATATATAATAATCTAAAAATAATAATACTTATTATATTGCTTAAAATATATACCCAGGTATGCTTCTTCCATTTTTGATTTGAGTCTAAATTCAGCTTAAGTTTTGATTGCTTTAAAAAACTTTCTTTTCCTAGCGTTTTTTTTTTTTTTTTCCTCTATGATCTGCTATTAGCTTAGTTAGGGACTCTCTGTTTCGTATCAAATTTTATCCTTTTTTTAATATACTACAATTTAAATCTTTATTATGTTTCCACGTTTCAATTCATCTTTTTTGATTGCTCTGAAATTTGCTTCTTCTTCCTTTTTATGATGATTCATGTGATATAAAATAGATGTAAGTGTTTGGTATGTTTCCAAAGATTATGATGTGAGGCAATTGAAATTTTAGTTGGTTTTTTTAATTGGATTTCAACTTAATTCATGCTATATGTGTTTTTGCAGAGTGATATAGAAAGATGGTGCAGTATAACAATTTTAAGAAGATTACTGTGGTACACAATTCGAAGGATTTCATTGATATTATTCTCTCCCGCACCCAAAGGCAAACACCAACTGTTGTTCACAAGGGTTCGGGCATTTCTCGCATTCAGTCCTTTTATAGGCGTAAGGTGAAGACCACACAGAAGAATTGTGATGACAAACTCAAAACAATAATTGATGAGTTCCCTCGTCTGGATGAAATCCACCCTTTCTATGGCGACCTTCTACATGTGCTGTACAACAAGGACCACTACAAGCTTGCTCTTGGCGAAATAAGTAAGGCCAGGACCCGTATTAGTAAGATTGATAAAGATTATAAGAAGCTGTTGAAATATGGTGACTCATTATATCTGTGCAAGTCTCTGAAGGTTGCTGCATTAGGTCGAATGTGTACCGTGATAAAACGGATTGGTCCAAGTCTTGCTTACCTAGAGCAGATCAGGCAACACATGGCAAGGCTGCCTTCAATTGATCCAAATACTCGAACAATCTTGATTTGTGGGTATCCTAATGTTGGTAAAAGCTCATTTATGAACAAGATCACTGGGGCTAACGTGGATGTCCAGCCTTATGCTTTCTCCACGAAGTCACTCTTTGTAGGGCATACACAAGAATTTGAGGTACCAAGTGATTGATACACCGGGGATTCTGGACAGGCCATTTGAAGACCGTAACATTATTGAGATGTGCAGTATTACTGCTCTCGCTCACCTCCGAGCTGCTGTGTTGTTCTTCTTGGACCTCTCTGGCTCGTGTGGCTACAGCATTGCCCAGCAGGCAGCTCTGTTTCACAGCATCAAGTCACTCTTTATGAATAAGCCCGTGATCATTGTCTGCAACAAGACTGATTTGCAGTCTCTTGATGATTTATCTGAGGAAGAAATGAAGCTGGTCAAGGAAAGGCAAGCCGAAGCCATGAAGAGTGTGATGGGTCAAGGAGGCGAAGAGGGGGTGCTAATGACCATGAGCACTTTGACCGAGGATGGGGTGCTTAATGTGAAGAATGCAGCTTGTGAGAGGTTACTGAATCAGAGGGTGGAATTGAAGATGAAATCCAAAAAGATTAATGACTGCCTTAATAGGTTTCATGTTGGTATCCCAAAGCCACGTGACCAGAAGGAGAGGCCACATTGCATACCTCAGGCAGTTTTGGAAGCTAAAGCCAATAAGGAAGTTGCAGAGGAAGTCAACAGAAAAGGATTTGGAGGAAGAGAATGGTGGGGCTGGTGTATACTCTGCCAGTTTGAGGAAGAACTATATTTTGGCCAATGATGAATGGAAGGAAGATATACTGCCTGAAATTCTAGATGGTCACAATGTGTATGACTTTCTTGATCCTGATAACTTATCAAGGCTTGAAGAATTGGACAGAGAAGAGGGTTTTAGGCAAGCTGAAGAAGATGATGCTGACTTTGGAATCAATGGTAATGAATTGTCTCCACAAGAGCAAGAAGCAATGGCCGCAATTCGTAAAAAGAAAAGTTTGCTTATCCAACAACATAAGATCAAGAAAAGCACTGCAGAGAGTCGACCTACTGTACCAAGAAAGTTTGATCTTGACGGGGAATTCACTGCAAAGAGAATGGGGAGGCAACTATCAAGTATGGGGCTAAATCCCTCTCTGGCGGTTAATCGTGCTCGCAGCAGGTCAAGGGGCCGGAAAAGGGAAAGGTCACTTGATAATGATGGTGCTGATGCAACGGATATGGATGTTGACCGGCCAAATAAGATGCTACGTATGAGGTCTAGATCTTTGTCAATGTCAAGGTTAAGGTCATGGCTTCCAATTGAAGATGTTCCAGGGGAGGGCTTCAAGGACTTTGCTCAAAAGGTCAAGGCACACAAATTGGCCAAGAAATCTGTAAAGAAGAGGAACAAGGATGCTCGTCGTGGAGAGGCTGACAGAGTTGTTCCTACATTAAAACCGAAACATTTGTTCTCTGGGAAGCGCTCCATTGGAAAGACCCAAAGGCGTTAGACAACTCAAAGGTGAACCTTAGTTTCCCTTCTTGGACTTGTCTTCTATGCTCCAACTTTTATTGTAGTTCATGAGGTATTCTTTATTGTAGTTCAAAGGTGAACCTTAGTTGGCATGCATTGATCTGGTTTTCATTAACAAACTTGAAGTAAATTTCTTAAGGCTTTACTTGGCTCTTGATAATCAGTGCATTCTGGTTTAACAACATTGCTCATAGTACTTTTTCCCCTTGTTTCGATTCCTAAATAGGCCTTCATGGTATCTTTTGGCTACAGCATAGAATGCATAATGTTATATTGATTTTATATTTGGCATGAAACAGAACCTATCACTATCTTATTCAGTAGCCAATTTGATTAGAGTTTCTTTTTTGGTCCTTAATGAAGGCTGTATTTTTAAATTAGATGCACAATTATGTTGTTTTTTGACCTTGAAATACATTTTAAGCTCGTGACAAAGTAGCCACACTAATTGTATAATGCTAAAGAGTGGCCTGTAAAAGTTAAAAGAAATTGTATCAGTTTAAGTATCAAGATTTTGCTGCATGTTAAGTTGAGCAATTAAAGACCTTCTGCCATGGTTTTCACTAGTTTGAATTGTCCTCTCATGTGATATTGTTTCTCTGTTGCCTCCTCTCATCAACCTTTCTGAAAGATGGTTATTAAAGTGTTTGCAGGATGGCTTGGAACTCTAGGGGATGGGTTGGAAAGCTTGTTTATCTCTCGAGTTAGCGGATAAAAGTGCTGTTAAATTGATGCTAGTTGGTTGGTCATTAGCTTGGATCTTTTCTATTTGCTGTCAACTTTGTAAATTTGTTCTTTCTACAAGCATTATCGAATACCATTAGGAACTTCAGTAATTGCATTATTATTGGATCTAGTGAAAAAAGAGTTCAATACCCTTCCTTTAAGTAAGGTTTTGGAAGTCTAGTGAGAAAAGTTAAAAAGGAAATAGACATTAAAACAGCTTTCGAAGCTGCTTAACTCCAAAATAATCAATGCTCTATGTGATCTAAAAGAAACTTATTTATATAATCACTTCATCACAAAGATGTCTAGTTTGTGGACATAAAATGCTGATCTTATTATATTGATTGATATGCGAATGATTACAAGTTGATAATGAAACAATATACATTTTGGCAATCATGGAGATTGGATTAAATTTCCAACAATCATTAACATAAGCCATAAGATATACAACGTTGTCATAGATACAGTACAGGTAAAACTATTACAAGAATCAGATGCAATAACATCAAGAAATGTTCATTATGATTGGAAATGATACAAAAAGATCACTGCAAAACAGAAAACCAGATAATTATTCCACTTAAGCCAGTAAAAGAAGTTTCAATACATCCAAGACAAGTCTTGCCGGAATGATATAGATCTAGCGGCTCCATTGATACCTCTCTCAGAAATTTGAGGACAATCCTCAACAGCCAATAAATTCAATTTGTACGAACCTACAAGAGTTTTGAACCCATCATCTGTAATCCCCAAACATTTGCTCAGCCGCAAAACGCTGAGACAGGGATATTGGCTTACAAGCTGCAGCCCCTCATCAGTAATTTCTTGGCATCTCACAAGCTCCAAGGTTTCCAGATGCTGAGCTGAGCAAAGAGCTTCCATCCCAACATCATTAAAGGAATAGACATGGTCAAGAGCAAGTTCCCGAACTGGGCAATTTTGGATCACACTAAGTATTCCGTTTAGAGTGAATGATGAAAATGAAGGAAACTCTCCATCTGAGAAAGATAGTCTCACCGTTTCAAGCCTCAAACAGTTTTGAGCAATGGCTTTAAGACTCTCATCGGTTAATCTTAACGGATTATTCATCAACAAAGGCAGTGAGAAATCAGAAGGAACCCGGAGGGATATAGACCTAAGATTCCTAGATTTTTGTGCTAAGCTTACAATGTCAGAGTCTCTTACTCCAACACACATGTCTAAGTGAATCTTCTCCAAGTTCTGGCACTTCCCTAATACACAAGCCAGCCCTCTTCCAGGGCTGATGATGCAATTTACCAAGCTAAGCTCCTCCATATTATCACATGGAATCCACTGCCTTTGCCATCGATCTACAGCCAACCGGTCATAAACTTTCATGTATCGATAATTAGCATCCACCTCAAATTGCAACCGTTTTAACTTTTGCCAACTTGGTCCCAGCTTTATTAAATCACCCTCCCCAATGGCTCTACAGTTTTTAACAGATAAATCTTCTAGTGTTTCAAGCTTGCCAAGATATTCTAACCACTCAACACTGGTAACATTCAGGCAGCGGATGAGATGGAGAATTGTGAGGTTTCTGCAGCCTACAACAAGGGACAGTATGCCACACCCGGTAATCCTTGGGGTAAAGTTTAGCTTCAAGGCTGAAAGCTTGGAGCAAGAAGCTAAGTAACGAAGGCCCATATCAGTGATGAATGTGCAATAGCTTAGAGTGAGGTCACTTAGTAAAGGGCAGCTGCCAGAAAGGATCGAGAGCCCTTGGTCATCCATTTGTTTGCCCAGTTTGGACATCCAACCAGAGTAACTGATTTCCACTTTTGTTAAGTTGGGAAACCTATTGCACAGGGAAGTCAAACCTTCATTTGCAGGATCTAGTCCACAACCAACTCGGAGAGAAACTCTCTGCTCGTTATCCAGTTCATAAAGGCGTTTACACGACAAGGAAACAGAGTTCCTGTCCACAGTTTTCCTAACCCTGCCTAAAATCTCCCAAACTAACTGGTCCGGTAACTCATCCATTACAAACAAGATATCATTTGCCTCAATGGAAGCACATCAACAGCAACCTAAAAGCATGCAGGAAACAAAAAATCAAAATTAAGTTCTAATAAACAAGAAAACATTAGTACTGTCTACACTCTTATAAGATCTGAAGAACTTCAAAAATGTTGCAACTTACAATAGACATCTCCAAATATTTTTGCATATAAACAAATATGAAACATTCTCCAACCCAACAACCAGCATACAACAAACTACAGGATGCCCTTCACTACATAAATTCTAAACATCATACTTACATTTCCTATATATAAGATGAGCCGAACCTTAATAACAACATCGAAGGAAACAGTTTTCAATTTCAGAGTTACAAAAGGGAACAATCTTGTCGTTCATACAACAAATATAAACAAACAAATCAAACAAAACCCAAACAGGAGGAGAAGGGAAAAAATGATCTGATAAATCAGGCACCGATATTCTGATGCCAAAAAAAAAATCAGGCACCGATATTCAGAAATCGGAAAAAGAAACAGAACCCGTTTTACTAAATTATAAACGACATGAATTGTTGAATGCCGACTCATAGACAAAATCAGGAAAACCCAGATAAAAATTCGGCCTTTTATGGGCGAAGAGTAACAAATTCAGAAAGAAGAATTTGAAAGAGAATTTGTGATGATTTGGGATTTGAAGTTGTACCTTGATAAGGAAGACGAATCCAAGGAAATGATGATTTTGATGAAATTTAAGTAATGATTTATGATTCTGAACTGATATATTGGGAAGTTTGTTTTTAAGGAACGTCTTGTACAAAAATAACGAACAGTAATTGTGAAGTTTCTAATTTGCCTTTGCAGCAACTTTGCCGGTTGCCGGTTGTTGGTGGATCATTAATACAGCGATATTACAGAAATATCCTTGTGAATTCATTGGTATATTTCTTTTCCATCCATTAGGTGAGAGAAGGGAAAATAATCACCCTGGATTCTAAATGATAATAATTCTCAGTAATTTGAGCCTAAATCTTTACTGGGCATTAAATTGGGTCTGAACCTATTCGAGAGGCACCAAATTGGGCCTAAATTTGACGGGACTTTGACAATGCAATTCATGCGCCGTTACTAACAGTAACGGCGTGACTAGACCTGTTCAAGGGTCGGGCTACCCGTTCAAGTCCGTAAGCCCGCTCGATATTTGGGAGGGCTTGGACAAAAATTTAAAGCCCGTTGGACGGGCTTGGACAAAATTTTAAGGCTCGCTTACAAAATGGGCCGGGCTTGGTCTTAGCCATAAAAGCCCGGCCCGGCCCGTATGCTTAAATAATTAGATTATTTTATTTGTTTTTAATTAGATTGACTAGTTAAAATATTCATTAGATGTGTAAATTAATTATTTTGTGTTAATTAAGCTTTACCATCTTAGATATAATATATACTATTAAATAAATAATAAATATATTTTAAATAATAAATAATGAGTTCAAAATAAATAAATAATATATATTTAATTACTAAACGGGTGGGCTTGGACGGATCTTGGACAAAGCTTTTTCTAATTGGGTGGGCTTGGGCATAAGTTAAGACCCGTTTAGTCGGGTCAGGCCGGGTTTGGACAAGCCATGTAAGTATAGATCAAAGCTTGGGCCCCCCATGAAGGGCTTTGTCATAGTCAGCCTTGTTATCAAGCCGAACTAAGTAAAAACCACCATCAATGAAAATAATTTGGAGTCTGCGGCCTGACCCATGAACACCTCTAGGCGTGACATGGCACGTAAATGTGGAAAAATAATTATTTAATTTTATTAAATTTCATTAAATTTTAGAAAAAAAATTTCAGAAGGGAAAATTTTTTATTAGGGTTTGTTCTTTTTGTAAGATCAAATAAAAAAAATTAAGATTAGGAAAATCTTTTATTACCTCCTCGGCCCTCGCTACCAACAAACACAATTTTTCTAAAATTTATTTTCCAAAATAGATCAAAACCCCTTTCCACCAAGAACATGATGAACATGAACTTGAACAGTTAAACCCAAGCACTACCATGAAACAAAAGATGAACTTTTCTCTACTCTGGGTGAATCAGGCAACGAATATTGCACCTCCTCATGAAGAATCAAATTATTGCCTTCTGCTTGTTCTTTTCCTTTGCTCCCTCTTGTCCCTCTGTTTCACTATCGAGATTCAACAACGCTCCCATGGCTGCAGCAGAATCTCTCCCGAAACAAACCCACAATTCAAATCTGCGAAGATAAGAGGACAAATTGTAATTATCCTATCAGGTTCTCTGAAGTAAAGCGAACCCAATTCCTCTACGGGTAAAGGCATTGGATTGACAGTAAAAAAGGGAGCTTTTGGTGGTTACAGTAAGGGGATTTTTTTGAGAATTTGATAGGTAAAGATGGTAAGTCCTCTATGCATTTGGGGATGATGATATTAAGCTATTGATTCATGTCATTCTTGGGTTCTAATTGAATACCAACTATCGATTAGATATGAATACAGAAAATTGAAGGAAGTTTTTTTACCAAAAAAGAGAGAGAAAAAAAGAAAGAATTGAAGGAAGTTTTTCTACCAAAAAAGAGAAAAAGAAGAATGAATTGAAGCAGTTGGAAAGCGAGAAAAACGTTGATGGAAACTTTGAATGTTAAATCCAAATTTAAAACTCAAAGTGAAGAGAAAAATATGGTGAAAAAAAAAAGGAGAGAAATAAGATTTTGAGTTCTTAATTGAATGAAAGTCTTGAATTCGAAAAAAGAAAAAAATCGAAAATTCTAAAATGGAAGAAAAAATAGCCACGTGGCTAGAAGTACCATTTCCCCAACTTATAACGTGTTAAATACCGCGCGTGCTTTCCACTTATTGTTTTCCGTCAATTTAGGCCCAATTTGGTGCCTCTCGAATATGTTTAGGCTTAATTTGGTGCCAAGTAAAGGTTTAGACTCAAATTGAGCAAATTGCGAAAGGTTTAGGCTCAAATTGGACATTTGGCCATTTTCAGTATACCACCCTTATTTGAAGTTTTCCCTATTTTTAATTTTAATTTATTATACTATAATATATATATATATATATATATATATAATTTGTGTAATTCACCAAAATTATTAAAAATCCCATTTTTTTAGGCTAGAGATAACTATCCCATTTTTGTCTTTTCTTTTATGTGTTTAAGAGTTTTAACAGGTTTATTAGTGGGCTCAGATTCAACGGGCCTATTCAATATTCACGTGTACACTTAGGTCCAAATTTTAAAAAAATGCATGCAGTGTAAGTACAGACTAAAGTTTAGTTTTATTTTACTTTTATATGTTAAAAAATTAATAATTAATTAGAAAAATAATTTCAAAATAAAAGAACGATTACTTTTGCGCAAAAAAAATCTACAAAATCCTATACAAATTAGAGTCAATTATATTTGTCTCTAAAATATAAAAATTAGAGACATTTAATTTTGGATATAAAGGAAAAAATATATTCATCTCTAATATATAAAAATTAGAAACAATTAGAATTCAATATAAAGGCATATAACTATTTCCCTCCAAATAGTTAGAATTAGTGGCAAATAATACCTGAAGCCAAATTTTAGAGGCAAAAATGTATTTGCCTCTGATTATTTGCCTCTATTTGGCTGTTTTGTTGTAGTATATATTATAAAACTAAAGATTTTAATTTCCATCTTTAACACAAGCATAGGGATGCTGTCAATTCCGTATGCACTAGCTCAAGGAGGATAGTCAGGCTTATTGTTTATATTTTCCCCGATAGCTACTATTTGTTGGTACACATGGTTATTTCTTCGTCAATGTATGGATATGCATCCACTGATCAAATTGTATCCTGATATTGGTCAACTTGCTTTTGGAAACAAAGGGAGAGCTATTTTCTCATTATTAATATATATTGAACTTTATTTGGTTGCGATTGAGTTCTTGATACTGGAAGGTGACAATCTCACCAATTTGTTTCCAAATATGGCATTCACAATTGCTGGATTGAAGATTGGAGGAAGGCAGACTTTTGTTGTATTTATTTCCGTTGTAATTTTGCCAACTACTTGGTTGAAGAGTTTGGAAGTGCTTGCCTATGTTTTTACAAGTGGTGTATTTGTTTCTGTGATTATGTTTGTTTGCATATTTTGGGTTGGAACCATGGATAGAGTAGGGTTCCATGAAGATGGTGTGCTACTAAATTGGAAAAGGATGCCTACGGCTATAAGCATGTTTACATTTTGTTATCACGGGCATACCGTTTTCCCCACAATATGTGGCTCTATGAAAGATAGAAGGCAGTTCTCCAAGGTAAGAAATGACATTCTGAGTTCGATTTACTTATATATGTTAATAATTTTCGTCTAAAAGATCCATAGACAATCAACAAACAGTTATTGGCATGGACTTGTGTTATAGCAAATTTCTTAGCATGGTTGAAATCTGTTATAATCAGTACTCCCAACTTGTGTGCAGCTGGTTTTATTATTAAATTTGAAATCAATTAGCATGGACTTATTTTGATTAAAAACTAACATGGACAGATTTAGCTTTCATTGAAAATCTCTTATAATTTACCCAATTTTCATGTTCTTTTTTTATATTATTGTAGGTTTTACTTGTGTGCTTCGTCACAAGCACCATCAACTATGGATCGATGGGTGTTTTAGGTTACCTCATGTATGGTGATCATTTGAAGTCTCAAATCACATTAAATCTCCCAATAAAAAAGCTTAGCACAAAAGTAGCAATTTGCACTACTCTAATAAGTCCCCTAGTAAAACATGCCATTGTGACTGCTAAGTGTGCGATAGTCGTGTGCAGCCCGCGTGTGATCCACGTGCGATATCCGTACAAATTTTTATTTTTATACTATTAGGGTTTCTAATGCTAAATATAGTTCCATAGTTTGTTCACCACCACTATTATAAATACCGAAACTAATGTTTGCAACTACATTCAAAACTACTATAAAAAACATAATCCTTAGCAACCATATATAATGGCCAAACTCCTCATTCTTTCCCTTCTTCTCTTTCTAATTTCCATGGTACTCCCTCTAGCTACTGCCATTCAAGCTGGCATTGTTGTGGCTTTGGATGGAAATTGTCACTTCAAATCAATTGGAGCATCCATAGATAATATACCAAACAACAACAAGAAGCTATTTGTGATTTTGGTTAAGGAGGGTGTGTATAGGGAAAATGTACTCATCGAGAAGAGCAAATCCAATTTGATGATGATTGGGAGATTGGGTATGCAAAAGACCATCATTGAATCCAACAAAAGTCTGAAATGAGGTTTTCCCACCGATTCCACAGCTACAATGAATAAGAATATTAATTGACTAAGTCATTGTTTGGAAAGATGCATTTGAATTAAAAAAAAAATTGGATTTGGATTGGTAAATACAAATTTATAGTTTGGGTACCCCATTCGATAAGTTGGATTTGAATTTGACAAATTCAGCGTAAATTTAATAAGCCCAAAACTTGAAAATTTCAAATTCCCTTTTAAACATGTAATTTATTAAATTCCAGCTCTCTCTTCAAATTAAAAAACAGATCGAAGAGAACTCTTCCTCCTCTCAAAATGCACAACTCTCCAAAATCAAAACCCAGAAGATCGATGCCTCGCTTCACCAAAGTTGTGTGTATTCTCTATCTCCAATGGTTGATTTCTTGTTTCTTAGGTTTTAATAGGTAATTTCAACCTCTATTTTCTTCCCTTTCTTCTTCAAATCGGTAATTTTCAATTGATCGATGCCTCCCTTCTCCCAAACTCGATTAATTACCAGGTATTTGTTTATTTTTTCTTTAATTTATTGCTCGTTTATATCAATTTACGATCTTCTCTCCATTTCCTTTTGGGCTTGCTTTGAACTTTCCAATCTTAACGATAATGCATGTTTTTGGTTTGTTTCTGACTTTAGGAAGTTGTGGATTTGGATAACGTTTGATTTTTTTGTTAATTAGATTATAATGATATGCTAAACCCGAGCATATAAATGAAGTCAATTCAGTGTATGTGTGTTTTTAAAGATAAAAAGTACTTATGGCTTAAATTGCTATATTCATCTTTAATCGGGCATTTCTTTGGGTGAACGCTTTTGAAATAGTCCTCATAAAGTTCTAAGAAGTCTGATTTTATTTTATCCTATTTATTTAATTTAGCCTTTTGCGATGTGAGTTCTTCCTCAAAATGAAAGCCTTTAGAACTACATTATTCTAAACATTTTCTAGGAGCCATTGGGCATTTGGCTTAGTGGTATAGTGCTGAACTCTTAGTTCTAGTATATCTGGACCATGGGGCCTTGGGTTCTACTCTCACGGAATGTGAGTTTACTTTGTAATGTATTTGTTTGTATATTTGGTATGTTGGTAGTTATAGATGAAATTAGAGATTTGACAATCCTATTTGATTTATGTACGTTTCAATTTGTAAATAGGGAAGCCAATGTATTAGCACATTCTAAGATTGAGCTGGATAATCGTGTGGTGCGGGACTATTCCTCCCGGCGTTTGTAATCTCTGATTATTGATTAATGAAAGTGATTATTTGATAAAAAAACCATTCATGGTCTATCTACTTTTCACTTGAATATTTCATGCTTTCTATTATTATAGTATGTAATTTTTGGATAACTACATGCTTATAGATAGGTGAAAAAAAAGGATCTAGATGGAAGTAATTGGATTTATGCCTATTAGATGTATTTAAAGAACTTAACAACCAATATGAATGTTTTACTTCTCGCCAAACAAAATATGAATGTTTACTTGCCATCAGGCATTTGGCCTGGTGGTAGAGTACTGGATTCTTAATTTCAGTCTACCTAGATTATGGGGTCTTGGGATCAACTCTCACGGAATATGAGTTTGTTTGTAATTTGTTTCTTTATTTGGTAGGTAGCTAGTTTATTTATGATATAGTTTCTTAGATGTTTGGGCATAGAGATTTATTTGAATTGTAATGAGATTTCAATGGGTTTGTTTGTTGGGGAAGGGATTTGTTGGCTCATAGATTAGCGTTTCGGTAATATAACTAATCATGTAGCGGTGTACGAATCTTTCTACGTGTTTGTAATCCCAACCTCTTTAAACCAAGAAATGAAAATATTCTTTCCACAAAAATATGAATGTTACTTTTATGATTGTTATAAGGCTGAACCACTACTTCTAGTCAACTTAACGTAACACAATTCCATTTCTTTTAACATTAATATTGGAAAACTGATACTAATATATCAAAATTTCTTCCATAGGTAGCCTTGTCTAAATCCTTACCAACCCAAGATTCAAAGTCGAAACTCTTATCTACAACTACTTTTTCATTACGGTATCTTCCATGGCTTTTTCTTTGTCATTTTCCTTGTAAAGAGTAATTAATTGACAAAAGAAGAGTGCACTATGAAATGAACTTTTTATTAGGGAATTTGGAGGGGCTGTGAAGTGTGAACTTGTGATTGATAAAAGGGCAATTCTGTCTTAATAAAAAAGTAAGATTAAATTGAAAATATCATAGAAAATGGGACCGGTTGCTGGCAAAAATATCTTGAGTGACTCTACATCGAGAGGCTGGCCCTGATGGGCTATGGGCGGTGGCCCTCCTTCAAATTGTTAAATTTCAAAATTTGCCATGTTGCAACTTGCAATTTCAATTCTTCAAAAATGTCATGCTGATAATAGTTTGATAAATAGATTCCGTATTTAATCGAGATGTTTAGATGTTGGAATTCATTAAGAGGGTGATTTCGAGTAAAAAAAATCTTCCTACTCCCTTAAATACCTCCTTCACTACCGAAAGAAAAAATTTATAAGTAAACTTAAGAAGGTAGGTAGTATTAGCCTTTTAGGTTGGTTGATTGTTTGGTTTTTTTTTCTTTTATTGATTATTCTTCTTGCACTTATTATAAATCAAAAGATTGAATTTAAAAGTCATGTCATTTTTGAATAAATATATATCATCAATAGTAGTAATTACTGAAAATGATAGATGCATATTGACAATCACCAAATTTTCAAAATTCAGTATATAATATTTACTTTTGGGATCAAATTATGATTCATGCAACTCAACTAGTTCAAATCCATTGAGGCAAATTTGATGATTAGAACATCATGTTGAATTGTCATTAACGAAATTCATTATGGGCCATGGTAATTGTTATTAATCCTAATAATCATCACAATTTTGTCATCTATTTATCTTAGGTAATCATCTAGATAGAATCGAAAACATTAGATCTTAGTTGTTAGGGTAGGATTTGCATTGGAGGTGACAGAGACTAAGAATGATGATGAAGAGCTTGCCTTTTTGTAGGATGCAAGGTGAGGTGAAACCACCAATAAAGTGGGGAACTTGAGCCTTGATGATGATTGCATTGACTTGGGTTTGCCCTTGCTTTGGGCTCTATTCTAAGCCCATCCTAAGATGAACCCTCCCATTTTCTTGTTTTTTTTTTTTGGCCAAATGAACCCTCCCATTGGCTCTCCCAATAAATTAGTTACGACTTACGAGTGTCTATAAAAAAATAAATTAGTTACGAGTCTTGCTGAATGTAACTATATATATCTAGGAAATTCCACACAGTCCTGTTCGGAATTTTGTTCCCGAAATTTGTCTCCATGACATGGCTAGTCATCTCATGTTATGTAGTAAAACTCCATTCAAGTAGTGGTGAGACCAATCTGCTGGACCAACCATGTAAAAACACGTCATAGGGGACCAAATTCCGGGTTAATTTTTCAGGCTATATAACAAAACTCATATATCTATTCAATTTGTTAAACGGTTGGTCAAAGTGACAGAAAATTAGATTTATGGTGAAAGACATTTTATTAGTAGGCTATATATAAAGTTTGGAAAAATGTTGAGTGAAAATTTATTTTGATTTTAGAGATGAGATAATCTATCATGCTCTTAAGTTTTTTCAAAAAAATATTATATTTAATCCATTCATTTCTTTACGTTATTATTATTATTATTATATTTTACTAGGAAAAGAATTACTATATCATTTCTTTTCTTTTACTTCTCCATTTACCCTTATTCCACTTTTCTGTATTAATTTTAATTCAAAATTAGTGTAAAAAGATTTTTGATTAAAGTTATGTGTGAATGGATAAAATTTGTTAAAAGACCTTCTTAACGCAGTTCCTTTATGAATTAATTGAGGTTAGTGTGATTATTGATTATTGAAGGCCTATACGATACCAAATTGAGTATTCAAACAAAGAAAATAAGAATGATTTTATCATTGTTTAGTAGCCGAGTGAAAAGTTTATGTAAGGGTGCGGATTTTAACCCGAGCCTATCCTATTTCTCTCCTATCATTGTAAACTGAAAAACAATAAATTTTGTTTTGATAGTATGATATGAATATGAGTAGAAGAATCAAAATTGAAGAGAAGTTGAATCGGTGAATCCTTATTCCTTCTCCAGTGGAAAATGAGGAACAAACAAGCCTCAAGCAAGCAAGCAGCAAGTGAGAGCAAAAGACAAAGGAGAAGGAGTGCAAGCTAAAGGAGGCTAACAACAATTATCCACAAGCTGACACGTGCAAAACTCAACTCTGTAAGATTCAAGTAAGCTCCCCTCTAGATTCTTGGAAAACCAAATGGCTCTCCTTTTGCCATCTCAGCATTTCACCCTTCCACGCCTGAATTTCCTTCTCCTCAAATTTTTCTCTATTTTTCCCAATAATCCAAAACCAAATACCAACAAATAATCTAGTACTCGTATATTATATAAAAAGAAAAAAAAATCTATTTTTTTTGGTTCAGTTTTCTCTCTCTGTTCATGTTTTCTAACACCGAAAGAAATACAACTACAGAAAAGGCGGTTTTTTTAATCAGAATTAACAATGGCTCAGCTACTCTCTCCTGTATGTACAGATGCTCTTAAACTCCATAACCCATCTTTAAATATGTGTAAAAGAAGCTCATGGAAGGCCATGGTCAAGCGTGGAGCTTCTTGGAGCTTGATGGGTTATGGTGGTAAAAGGAGAGGTTGTGGCAGAGTCAAGGTTGCAACAGGGGATTCTGCTTCCACTGACTCTCTTGCCGATGATTATTATGCCGTTCTTGGTCTGGTAATGCTTTTCAAATTTCTCACTTCCAGAATTTTATTTTATTTTATTTTTCATGAATGAAATGTAGGAAAAAAGAGAAATATTTTCTAGTGCGAGTATAAGCACGAATCCAGGCCGTGTTTCCCCAGCGATTTATATATAGTGCTCAAGAAAATGTTGTGTCTACTCTATTGCTGTTCGATCTTTGGATTTGGGCTGTTGCATGTTCCCTTGTGAGATTTAGTAAACTTTACTAGTGGTGTAGTTCAATATTATATGTATAGTAGAACTTGATTTTCCCTGTCATTATGTTGTTAATGAAGATGAGATGCAAATGAGGAGATTGTTTGTGTTTCGATCCATCATCTCTTTAATTTAGGTTCCCAGTCGTTGAATACTGAATACAAAATTACAAAGGGCTGTGATGCCCTGAAATGAACATTTCTTTAGTAATGTTTTTTTTTTTGAGAAAAAGGTTCTTCTTTTGGTTTGATTCTGATACAGTTATTATTGGTTGTTTCTTTCTAATTTATTGAAAGTACTCTATAGATTCATTGAAAGGATAAACACTGATGGATAGTTTAAAAAGGTTTATGTTTGCGAATGATCTAGCTGAATAATCTTCATCCTATTTGGAATCTTCGGTACAATAGATATGTTTGTTTTTAAGGTAATTAGCATTTCACAGGATTCAGTAATCTAATTGTGGTTGGCCTGTTTTCATAGCTTCCAGATGCCACACCAGAGGAGATAAAGAAGGCCTATTATAATTGCATGAAGGCTTGTCATCCTGACTTAAGTGGCAATGATCCAGAAACTACAAATTTCTGCACATTCATAAACGAGGTCTACGGGGTGTGTTTCCTATCCAGAATGAACTTTGTATAATGTAAATATTTAATTTTGTACTGTTATAATAGGACTATTGAGTGCAGGTTCTAAGTGACCCGGTGCAGCGCATGGTTTATGATGAAATTCATGGGTATGCATTGACCGCAATAAATCCTTTCATGGATGATTCAGCCACAAGGGATCATGTATTTGTCGATGAGTTCAGTTGTATAGGTATGAGTTTGGATTGCTAGGTTTTTTCTGGTTCACATTCTTAATTTGTTCATTTTTAATGAATATTGAATATAATCCCAAGCCTCGAAGATCATCCCCTGGTATATAAAGCAAGCATGATTTCCCTTGAACTTCTGATCTTTAGATAAAAATGTTGGCCTTTCAAAGGGGACTCATTTTTATTATGTACCAAATTTTAGTCAGCAATTTATTGAGTTATATATCTTGTTTACTTACATTCTCAGTAGAGGTAACTGTAACGGGAGAAAATGTGACGTTAGATGCCATTTTGTAAAGTGAACTCAAACATTTGCTCAAGACATACTACATGCTATTGGAATGAAATGATTTTAATACCTCAAGTCCTGCCAGTCTAAAGATTCTAAATTGAGACTTCTTACGAGCTAATCTTCTTCACAGGCTGCAAAAATTGTGCCAATGTAGCTTCAGATGTTTTTAGAATCGAGGAAGACTTTGGACGAGCCAGGGTACATAGTCAGTGTGGGAATCCTGAATTAGTGCAACAAGCAATAGACACTTGGTAGGTTTTTGTTTCTTGGTTATATCATGAGACCATAGTAATACTACTTAATCCTATTTCTGTTAAGTATCACATGGAGAATGCTCTATGCCTTTATTCTCATTAGCTTTATCTTATGGGTGACTTCAGTTATATATCTTATCAGAAACTCACTACTATTCTCGGTGCTTAAAAGCCATAAAATGGATAAAATTATCGTGTTGAATGTCCTAAGTGTTCATTCAGCTCTTTTATATATTTATTATTATTGATGTTATTAGTAGTGAAATGTCCAGCTGAGTAAACTTTCTGATGGTTATATGTTCATTCGAAGAACAAAGAAAATGGTGGCAGTCATATTAGAAACCATGATGAACATAAACTTGTGAAATTTGATAGAAAATGGGAATCCCTGTGAAGCTTATTTCTGAGGAATTGTCCAACTTGTTGCTGCTTAAGGGCATGATAGTGTTACATTTTACATTGTTTTCACTTTTATTAACAAATCAGATAAATCAGTATGAAGGAAAGTATTTTTGAAAGATGGATTGTCTACCTTTGGTCACATTGTGCCTTAGTGATGTAAACAGTGCCCAGGCTGATTTAAACATGGGTAACATCAAATATGAGCTACCGATTGAAACAGTTCCGTGAAACTAAAATTTGACTATGCATTATTGTATGGAAAGTTGTTAGCAATTTGTAGGAGAGACCTGAATCTTTTTTATTGTGTTTATTCAATGCCCAGTTAAATGGTTTACATGATTACTGATTAACTTTTTCTTCTGTTATTCAGCCCAGTTGATTGCATACATTGGACATCAGCAGCACAATTATCCTTGCTTGAAGATGAAATGCGGAGAGTAGAAAGAGTGAATGTAAGACAACTATTATGGTTCTTTTCTTCAAGTTCCCAGTACAAAGATCAACCTTCTAGATAAAAAATGAGCATGCTACTAAGTCTTCTTCGTCTTCAACACAGACTCATTTTCCTAAATTCTGATGTTGGAACATCACACTGCTATTTATATTATGTCTTGTTTAGAATCCTCCAATACATAAAATGGGGAAAGAACTTTTTGTCGATAAGCTATTATGGGTGTGTTTGGTGCATGGATTATGGATAGGATAAAATAGGATTATATTTGTGTATAAAAACAGGATGGTGAAATTTTTTTTAAAGACAAATATAGTCCTATCCTACCATAATTCATGCATCAAGCACACCCCATAGATTGGAAACAACAAAGAAAAAAGAGTAGAGGATGAATGAAATTGGAAAAAGATTCTGCTTTAGCTGAAAATAGAAAAACATACAGTGAGAACATGGGGACTTATTACCTCATCAGAATAATGGGAGCAATTATGTAGTGAAACTAGTGGTTGCCTCATTTGAAATTTTAGCATTCCATGAATCTTATAATATGATTGAAATCATTTTCGGCATCATTTTACATGATAAATATAACTTCACCAAGATGTAAAAAAGATGCCCTTTCATAAATATTTTTTCTTTTTAAAATCATCTTCTAAAACTGTAAAATTTTTTGAAACAAAAAATAAGATGTGCTTAGTCTTTTAGTCATATACACATTTAACCTATTCTGGCTTGTCACTTGGGTTGCTAAAGCTTTGAGTCTTTAAAATGGATTTTCAGGTTGCATTTATGCTTTCAGGAATGGGATCTGCATCATCGGATGTATTTAGAATGGTAAAAATGAATGATATGTTATGTGATGATAGATTGCTGCTTTACCACATTCCTAGATATTAAATCCTACTTGTATGGCAGGCAACTTCTCGATGGGAAAAGAGGCAGGCAAAAGTTCTGGTAGGCATCCTTCTCATATGATTATTCTCATCTTAGTCATTGTTTGATCATATTTTGATTTATATATGATTATTTAAGGAAATAAAACATTTAATCCACATATTAGAATAAGTGTTTCCTTGATAAATTGATGTACATGATTCCGTCCCTATATGTTGCTCAGTTAACAACAAAACTTTCTGTAGCTTTAGCAATTCTCTGACTTCTTGTTTCAACTAAAGACTTCTCTTTGTGCTGTTAACCACTTCAAAAACACTCAAATGCGCATCAAGTACTGGATTGTACTTTCTAAGTTTGCTAAAGAGTTTTGGTTTATATTTAATGTGAAAAATTAAAAAATTTAAAGTAAGTCACCACAATAATTTCACACCCCAGAAATAAGGATACATCATCAAGCAAACTTTTTTTGTGGACGTGCTATATATAAATCAGTAACAGCTACTTTAACTTTTCCATCTCATTTTTTGCAGCAACAAGCTAAAATAAAGATGACGCAAGAAAAAGGTTCTGGTAAAACCGACTCATACTGGAGCAACCTTTGGGGCAAGCCAAAGGAATACAAGAAATCAGGTACATACCTGATTGGAACTCTGTTAATAGAAAAAAAAAAAAAATTTACTGCTGGAGCTTGCAGACTTACAGTAATATAACAACTTAAATTGAATTTATCGTCGCAATTTTTTCCACGGTCAACTTTTAATAAATATAAATATAAGTTATTATTTTTAATTATTATTGCATGTTCACATGCATACCTCTGAAAGCGGCTACTTGGATTATGCTGAAAGTTTAACTGAAAGGTGACTTGTTAATTGCAGAGGAGGAAGTGAAAGAGAGAGCTAGGAGGGCTGCAGCAGCTGCACGGAGATGGAGGGAATATTCAAGGAGGGGTGTGGATAAGCCTCCGACCTTTAAGCTTCCAGAGGCAGTTTCCAACAAAGAAAAATGACCAGTAATTTTTCCTTACCATTTATATTCTTAAAATCAAAATGCAATTAGTTTGTCTACAGGTTTCCATTGGAAACAGATAATTTATGGATCTTTCAACTCTGTATATAAACATTAATCTACATGCAGAAACTAATAAATAGAAAAAAGCTGTATAGGGCGGGTTGCACTGCAAGTTATTGTTTGAATCCCTGCTGCCAGTTACAGTTTGTAAACTTATAGTTGGCTTGCCTACTTCCTTTGAATGAATCAGATACAAGGATTTTATCCGGAAAAAGAATAGGAAAAAACTAATAACTTAATTTGTCAATGGTAGGTGAAAGCGAATGACATTAATGCACTAAGGGGGATATAGGAGAAGGAAAAAGTCTTAAGATAAACAGAGACAGACATATGTTTCAATTATTGTGACATAAAACGTTAGTATATCTTACAGTACTTTTTGCTATTATTGCATGGGGATTGGGGAGGAGAGCCAAGACAACGTTTAAAACCCAGAAGACCTCACATCACAAAGATTCTTTTCCTTTCTACGCTTCTTTTAAGTCTTCATTCATCTTCATCATCCACCAATATATATATAGCCTGCATCCTGTTTAGGTTACGTAGACGTAGTAGTAAGCAAAAGCCATAGTTTCAAAACAGTTATGACGTTCCCATCATTTAAGGTCCAGGTCCAGTTCTTCCTCAAACTTGTTTTAGTATGGATTGTTTCCTTCTATCTCATTATATCTATCATTTCTTCCTCAACTGTATTTGCTGCTTCTGAAAATGCAACATCAATAGTTAGGATGATGGAAGCAGAGGCACTTGTGAAATGGAAGGCGAGTTTTGATGAGAAAAGTCAGTCTAACTTGTCTTCTTGGGTTGGAAGTAGCCCTTGGCAGTTGGGTGGGGATCGGTTGTGATACCCTTCGGGAGCATCACCTGTCTGAATCTTACATCTTATGGTTTGAAAGGTATGCTAGAGGATTTGAACTTCGCCTCTCTCACCAACCTTACTCATATTAATCTAAGTTTTAATTCTCTTTCTGGAATATTCCTCCACAAGTAGGTAATCTATTCTTCCTGCTAATCTCGACTTGTCTGAAAATGTCCCAACTTGCAGCATCCCGCATTTCCTAGGAAACTGCAGTGAATTGTCTTATCTTGCCCTTTGTTCCAATAGATTGCCTGGTTTCATACCTCAAGAACTTGGATTCTTGACATATCTCTTTCTGAGCTTCATTAATTTGTGCAGCAACAATTTAACAGGTCCAATCCCAACTTCAATAGGAAACTTGAGCAACATAAATGTAATGTTCTTAATCTTTGTATGAACAAACTCTTTGGTTCCATTCCACAAGAGATTTGGTTGTTAAAATCTATTCACAAACTAGACCTTCTCTAGATAATTGCTAATTTGTCTTATATTTCTGTCTGGGGAAATGATTTGTCGGGTTTCATACCCTACCCGAACAAATTGGACGTCTAAAATCTCCAAAGGAACTTCACTTGTCAATAAATAGCTTTACTGGTATTCTTCATACTTCCATAAGAAATTCGAGTAATTTGTCTTTTCTTTGACTTGTGTACAACACAACTTGTCTGGGTTCATTACCTCGGGAGATGAACAGCAAGTTCAATGGCTCTTTAGCAGACAATATCTGCAAAGGTGGATTGCTCACAAATCTTACTGCCCAAGGCAACGATTTGACAGGCACAATCCCCAGAAGTTTAAGAAATTGTTCCACCTTATTTAGAGTTAATTTGGATGGAAATAAGTTAGGGAAAAAATTTGACTCAATAATAAAGTGTATATACTATATATTCAAATATTTTCCTAGTAATAATAATATAATAATAACACTTGGCCTACTATATAATGATTAATGAAGGTGTTGAAAGAGATTACATCAAAATGAAGCAGGTAATAAAAAACCTCATGGGCAGACTCGGGAGAGGGAAATAAGAACTGGGGAGTCTAACTAAAGTAAAGGTTAACTGAGACATACATATATACATGTGACAGGAATTGTTTATGCATGATATGAGACAAAAGGACTAAATAATCGAAGGGCGTGAGCCCACAATTAAGATTCTGATTTCAATTATATAAATAAATGTCTCACCAGTTAGCTAGCTTCAAGCTCATCCACTCAAAAAAGTTTCAAGTTTACCAATGTCTAATTTGTCATCTAAAGCCCTCTCCTTGTTCCTCAATCTTGTTTTTCTCCTTTCTTCCTTCCATCTCAATATAGCTATTATTATATCATTCTCATCAACTTCATTTGTTGCTGCTGTTTGTGAAAATGCCACAACAACAACAACAACAACAACAGTTGGAGTAATGGAAGCAGAGGCACTTGTAAAGTGGAAGGCTAGTCTTGATGAGAAAAGTCGGTCCAACTTGTCTTCTTGGGTTGGAACTGGAAGTAGCCCTTGCACTTGGGTGGGAATCAGTTGTGATACCTTGGGGAGCGTCACTTACCTAAATCTTTCCCACAATGGTTTGGAAGGTACGCTGGAGGATTTCAACTTCTCCTCCTTCCCCAACCTTACTCATCTTGATCTTACTTTTAACTCTCTTTTTGGAAATATTCCTGCACAGATAGGTAATCTTCCCAAACTCATCTTTCTTGACTTGTCAAGCAATGTCCTCACGGGTAGGATCCCTCCTTCCCTGGGAAATTTGAGTAAATTGTTAGTTCTTGCCCTTGATTCCAATAGATTATCGGGTTTCATACCTCAAGAAGTTGGATTCTTGACATCTCTTTCCCAGCTTTATTTGTATGGAAACAATTTAACAGGTCCAATCCCAACTTCAATGATGGGAAACTTGAGCAACCTAAATGTTCTTTATCTTCATAGCAACAAACTCTCGGGTTCCATTCCTCGAGAGATTGGATTATTAAGATCTATTCAAGATCTTGACTTTTCAATAAATAGCCTCACTGGCAGTATTCCTCATGGAATAGGAAATTTGAGTAACTTGTTTTATCTTAGTCTTTCGAGAAACAACCTGTCTGGTTTCATACCTCAACAACTTGGATTCTTGACATCTCTTTCCTTGCTCTATTTGAATGGAAACAATTTAACAGGCCCAATCCCAACTTCTATTGGAAACTTGACCAACACACTTGCTCTTTATCTTCGTACCAACAAACTCTCTGGCCTCATTCCTCAACAGATTGGGTTGCTAACATCCATTCAAGAGCTTGACTTCTCACAAAATTGCCTCACTGGCAGTATTCCTCATCAAATAGGAAATTTGACTAATTTGTCTGCTCTTAGTCTTTTGGACAACAGATTGTGGGGTTCATTACCTCATGAGATGAACAACATTGTGAATTTGAAATCCCTAGCTTTAGCTTACAACAATTTCACTGGATCTTTACCACACAATATCTGCCGAGGTGGGTTGCTCAGAAATCTCACTATTGCTGACAACGATTTCACGGGCCCAATCCCCAAAAGCTTAACAAATTGTACGAGCTTATTTAGACTCCGGCTCGATGCAAATCGATTTACAGGAAACATATCAGAAACTTTCGGCATATACCCCAACCTCAATTATATTGATTTGAGTGGTAATCAATTGTACGGTGAGCTTACATGGAAATGGGGGGAATGTCGAAATCTGACAGTCATGAAATTCTCCAACAACAATATTTCTGGTGAGATACCACCCAATCTTGGGAAGATGGCCAAATTGCAGAGACTTGACCTTTCTTTAAATAATCTAATTGGAAGGGTTCCAAAAGGAATGGGAAGTTTGACATTATTGCTGGATCTTTCGGTGCAAGGTAACCAACTTTCCGGCATTATTCCTCCAACAATTGGAATGCTACATGATCTTCAAATTCTCAATCTTGCAGCAAACAACTTGAGTGGATCACTCACCAAGCAAATTGGAAACTGTTCGAAGCTTCAGTTCCTGAACTTGAGCTTCAACAGATTTACTGGTACCATCCCTTTCGAAATTGGTGGGTTAGGCTCTCTTGAAACTATTGATGTCAGTCAAAACATGTTAACGGGTGTGATACCATCAGAGCTTGGGAATTTGCCAATGCTAGAAACCTTAAATCTTTCACACAATATGCTCTTTGGTTCCATTCCATCAACTTTCGAATATGCTCTGTCTGGCTTAACGACGGTGAATGTGTCATTCAATCAACTTGAGGGTCCTATTCCAAACATCAAAGCCTTTCGTGAGGCTTCATGTTTTGCACTTCAAAGAAACAAAGGGCTCTGCGGCAACAATACTTGTGTGAAGGCCTGTGTTACTCATGTTGCAAGCAAAAGGGCTCTCATCATCACTTTGCTCTTATCTCTTTCTGGTGCACTACTTTTTTTACTTATCTTCATCGTTTGTCTTGTTGCCCTTCACCGGAGAAATAAAACAAAGGTAGAGCAGAGGCAGGGCGAGAATAATGCACATGATAGTATTATTTTTGGTATATTGGGGCATGATGGAAAAAGGTTTTACGAAGATATCATCAAGGCAACGGATGAATTCAACTCCGATTGTTGCATCGCAACTGGAGGACACAGCAAAGTTTACAGAGCAGTGTTGTCGTCAGGTCAGGTGGTTGCTGTGAAAAAACTTCATGTATCAGAAGAAAGTGGTGAGCTGATCGATGTGAATGCTTTTAAAGGTGAGGTGGTTGCCCTGACAAATATCCGGCATCGAAATATTGTGAAGCTCTTTGGTTTCTGCCCGCATGCAAAACACCCTTTCTTGATCTATGACTTCATTGAAAAGGGAAGCTTGAGAGTGATACTAAATGATGACAAAGAAGCAATGGAGTTTGATTGGAAGAAGAGGCTGAATGTTGTGAGAGGGGTGGCCAATGCTCTCACCTATATGCACCATGATTGCTCTCCTCCAATTGTCCATCGTGACATCTCAAGCAATAATGTTCTGTTAGATTCGGAATGGGATGCTCATGTCTCTGATTTCGGGACGGCTAGGTTTTTGAAGCCCGATTCTTCCTACTTAACCTCCCCTGCAGGGACGTTCGGATATATGGCTCCAGGTATATATGCATTTTAATTTGTTTTTAATTCCGTTTAATACAACAGATTCTCTTCGAGTGATGGTCCTATGTACTCGAGTCTGTGGGAGTTATCACGCACTCGAGGCTAAATCACACGTATAATCATATATTCATGTGAATTTTAAGTTTAACCAATGTTTAGAAGTCCATATCTACACATAAAATAAATAAAAAATTTATTTGGAGTTAAACTTCATGTTCAAATCGTATCTTAATTATTAATGTCCTTAATTGAATAAAAGAAAAATTTATTTAGTACGAAACTTTATGTTGAACTTCTACCTCAATAAATACAAAATTTTAAAAAATTTCACATTCCAAACTAAAATTCATTTAAAATACTATATGGGTAAACTTAAAATTCACATCAATTTATGATCATACGTGTGATTTAGCCTTGAGTGCGTGGTAACTCCCACGGACTCGAGTCCATAGGACCATCACTCGATTCTCTAATTAATTAGAACAAGTGGTTCGGTTCGCGCTGGCGCGTCGAGCGTTAAAAAATTTGGATTGTTTAAGAATTACTTCTATTGAATGCAATTACTCGATGTTGAAAAAGTGTTTCAAAGTTATAACATGATTTAAAATTTATTATATTTCTAAATAGCAACTATTAATCTATAAATGGAAAATTGGATTTGCTTGAAACATATTATATCATCTAAATTGTAAAACTTGCTTATATAATGTCTAATGTTTAAAAACATACAATACCTGAATGATTAACCTATTTTTTATCTAATATCACAAAAATTAAAGCCTATGCCAATTGGAGAAAATAATTGCATGTCTTAAGCCATTCTAAATGAGCTTGAACTAAGTAACTATTTATTTCACTTCTTTATATAGTTAATGCAAAGTTCTATTTAATTGAAAAAATAGTTAGTATAGATGAAGGATTAATTTTCTCTATATCACCAACCATGGATTATTTAGCTTTTCAATACACTAAAGAGGAATTCTCCCAACAATAAATACGTCTACACTAATAACTTCTCAAAACGGTTTCAAAGGACATGTAATTACCAAAATGACCAAATAGGTAAAGGAAAGATAAAAATCTAGTTTGGACTTTTCTATAATTTACCAAGTGAGAAAAGACAAAAAAGGCCAAAATGCTGGCTCCTCATCAATCCTGATTTGGAGTCTTTAGTAATTTCATTGGGTGTTTCAAATACTATTTAGTATATATCCTTGTTTGAAGTATGTATAATTAATTTTATCGATTAACAAAGAGGGAGATATAATTGCAATTGCATATTGTCCAAAGCAATATATGACCAATATAGTAATTTTTGCAGAATTGGCTTACACAATGGAGGTAAATGAGAAGTGCGACATCTACAGCTTTGGCGTGCTAACACTTGAAATAATGAGCGGCAAACATCCTGGGGATCTCATCCAGGCTCTGTTTTCGTCGTCGTCATCATCTTCAATGGCATCATCCTCATCCTCATTGCCCATCACTCGGCACACGTTGCTGACTGATGTTGTGCTAGACCATCGCCTCCGACCTCCATTTACAAATCGAGTTGCAGAAGGTATTGTTTCTACTATGCAACTAGCATTTGCATGTTTGAATGCTGTTCCACAGTATCGACCAACCATGAAAAATATTTCTTCAACACTTGCAACTCAACCGCCGCCACTTTCCAAGCCATTCTCCATGATAGAATTGGGTGAACTCATTGCTCCTTGAAGCTCTCAACCATTAGGCTTTTCGTTAAATCATGACAAAAATTGGGAGAAGTCATTGCTCCTCAATGCTCTGCTATTTAATTTCGTTTTCTTCATATGATATGAATGTGAATTAAACGCTTTATATGCTTGTTTTCTTTTTCAGTAAACCTAGTCAATCAACTCATCATGCTATTATTAGTATTTTCTTCATGGAATTTTAACATCTTTTAACTTAATTAATTTATCCCATGCATTGGTTGCTTCTTCCTCAATGAGTTGAGAAATTAATGAAAATTAATCATAAGATGATTAAAACAGAGGAGCATAACTAAAAAGCAAGAGGAACAAAAATTGCCATTAATATGAATCAGATAATGCATGTAATTGGTTCACAACAAATTAAGTATCTTCACTAAGTAGAAAAATTCTAAGTATATCTTCCGTATCTTACAAATGCAAAGCAATCTTTAACCATGTCACTTTGTGAAGCAGCTATGACAGAAAATGATGACTTCTAAAATTGCTCACATCTCTTTTGGCTTGAATTTCTGCCAGATTTCTGGTTACAAAATAAGTTATCATATGATTGGTGAAAAGAAAAATGGTTATCATATAAACAAAAGTTGAAGTAAAACCATGAAGAGAACCAAAAATCTGAATGTAAATAAGTTGGAGCAGTAATTAAATTACCTCAGGCTTGAATCTCCTTAACTTAGCTGATCATATAAATTGATTAATCCTTGGTGAAGTTGAATCTACTTGCTCATAGTTGATGACAAGTAAAAGTTCGGAAAATAAACAAGTGAGAAGGAAGGAAACAGAGACATAGTTTAAACTATTAGACGTTATAATCTGATATATTTTATATCAGATTTCTTGGCTTTAGTCTTGTAATTGTGCTGATACTTAGGCTACAAAATAGGCAAGAAATTAGGCTAAGGTTTAGGCACCAATTCATACTCTTTCCATTTCTCCCTTGTATCTATTTGTATAAATACTTTGTTTCACTACAGAATAAAATCAAGTCAGTAAGTTTTCAAAATTTTACATGGTATCCGAGCTCTAGGTTCCCTATTTTTTTCATTTTCTTTTCCAATGGCAGAAGAAGACTCTGCCTCTAGCAACAAAACCACAAGCCAAACCAAATCAGATCCTTCAAATATATCTTCCCATAATCCCATTTCACCATACTTTCTCCATTCATCAGACCATCCTGGAGCAATATTGGTGTCTTCCCTTCTTAACGGTCATAATTATCCCACCTGGTCAAGGGCCATTACTAATGCTCTTAAGGCCAAAAATAAATTTGGTTTTGTTGATGGTTCATTAGAAAAACCTGCTGATGGCTCACCAGATGTTCATGCCTGGGAAAAATGCAATTCCATGGTGATATCGTGGCTATTCAACTCTCTTGCTAGTGATCTCCATAACAGCATTGCTTATGCAGAATCAGCCTTGGAGATTTGGATTGATCTTGAAGAAAGATTCACCCAAGGTAACGCTCCAAGAATCTATCAATTGAAACGTGATTTATCATTGTTGTTTCAAAACACAATGTCAGTGGCAGCTTATTACACAAAATTCAAAGGTATTTGGGATGAACTAAACACCTATTCATTCATTCCTCAATGCACGTGTGGTGTAGCAAAGGAATTTCTTCTTGAACATGAGAAGGAGAAAGTTTATCAATTTTTAATGGGATTGAATGATATGTTTAATACTGTTCGTTCTCAGATTCTAAGTACAGATCCACTTCCCAGCCTATCTAAGGCCTATGCATTGATCATTAGAGAGGAAAAGCAACAACTTCTCCAATCTACTCGCTCACCTACAATGGAAGCAGCTGCTTTTCTTGTCAATAGCACGGCCAATGCAGTGCAAAGATCTTCATTTCAAAGCAGAGAAAGATGTGATCATTGCCAGAAAATGGGACACAACAAGAGTCAATGTTATGAACTTGTGGGTTATCCTCAAACAAATCCGTAAGGGGGAGACCAGATCGCAACAATCGCAAGCCACAAAATCCATCAGTTTATCAAGCAAATCATGCACAAGTCACTCCCACCAATGTTATTGCTACTGCCGCTTCCACCATGACTAGTCCAGTAGCAGGTCTCACAATAAACCAGTACAACCAATTGATCACGCTGCTTAAACCTGAAAAACCAGAAAACCTTGAGACACTATCTGGTAAGATTATTCAGCCTCTTTCTAAATGGATCATTGATAGCGGAGCATCTGATCACATGACGTCTAATAAATCTTTCTTGGTTGCTAACACACCTGTTTCATCACATTTATCTGCTTCCTTACCAAATGGCTCTAATGTTTCTATTTCTGGCATTGGCAATGTCTCCTTATCTTCAGATATTGTTGTGCGAGATGTCTTATATACTCCTGAATTCTCTTGTAACTTACTATCTGTTAGTAAGTTGAGCCAACAATTAAATTGTGCCGTAATATTTTTTCCCACCTTTTGTGTCTTACAGGACCTTACCTCGAGGAAGCTGATTGGCAAGGGTGACATGCAAGATGGAATCTATTACCTGAAACCCTTTGGTGCTTCTTTTGCGTACCATGTTGCTCATAACCTACTGTCCAAAGACAACCAAACCCATCACAATTCTCCTTCCCAGCTCTGGCATCAACGGCCTGGTCATGTTCCTTATGAACTTTTATCTTCTCTTCCTGGTGTTTCAATTTCTACTTCAAAACAAAGTCGTGATTGTTGTGATGTCTGTCATCGTGCTAAACAATCACGAACTCGATTTCCTATTTCCAATAAAAGATCAGATCATTGTTTTGATTTAATTCATTGTGATTTGTGGGGTAGGTATAAAACTCCTTCACATACTGGTGCTCACTACTTTCTCACCATTGTAGATGATCATTCTAGAGCAACATGGGTGTTTCTTCTCAAATTTAAATCTCAAGCATATGATTTCATGATCATGTATTGCAACATGGTAAAAACAAAATTTGGACAACATGTCAAACAAATTCGGTCTGATAATGGATTGGAATTCACTTCTGGTCCCATTCAAAAATATTTTCAAGATCATGGCATTTTACACCAAACTTCCTGTGTTGATACTCCACAATAGAATGGCATTGTTGAGCGAAAACACCGCCATCTTTTGAATGTAGCTCGAGCTTTGCGATTTCAAGCAAATCTCACTCTTGATTTTTGGGGTGAATGTATTCTCACCGCAGCCTATCTTATTAATTATACTCCCACACCTTTTCTCAATGGTAAAACACCCTAAGAAATTTTGTTTTCAAAACCCCCCTAATTTTTCTCATCTTCGTGTTTTTGGTTCTCTTTGTTATGCTCACAACCATTCAAAAATTACAGACAAATTTGATTCTCCAGCAGTTCGATGCATTTTTGTTGGATATCCACATGGAAAGAAAGGTTATCGTGTCTATGATCTCTGCACCAAAAAGATTTTCACAAACAAGAGATGTCATCTTCTATGAACATGTTTTTCCTTTCCAAACACAATCACATACCTCTCTTGAAAATCCTACAGTCATTTTCTTGCTATTTGTTGAAAATGAAGAGAACTACTCACCCTTAGATTTACTTCTCAGTTGTCACGCCCCGACCCAAAATTTGAGCACGGACAACCGCCATGTCACCTCGAAACACGTGCCGACCGGTCACGCATTCCAAAGCAACACGAAGCGTCAATATCAGATCAAAAGTTAAGAAAACAAGAATTAAGTAAAATTTTAAAATACTGAAGTTTTCAAATCAAAGAAAATGCGGATTCGTCAAACCGACAATAGCGATAAAAATATTCCATCAGTCGAAAACAAAGTCATTCCAGATAATAAATCGATAAAGAAGAAACAAGGCACGATGTTGACAATGAAAAGAGATAATGCCAGTGGGACCCGTTATGTAGTGAGAAGTACCTCTAAGAGCAGTGAATACAGCCTACGCCACCGACTCGACCGCAAAAGCAAAGGCAGAGTCCTAACTACCCTGAAAACACAACAAGTAATCGAGGGGTGAGTACACGAATGTATCCCGTGAGTGAGCCACCCTCAAAAGAGGACCAGAAGAGGGTGGGGTGCACTCACAACTAAAACTGTAAATAAAACCAAGTTACAAAACAAGTAAGTAAAATCATGTATCATTTCATAAAACAAATGGGCTGCCAATAAAACCTATCCAGAGTGACCTTGGTCCGAGTCAACCTCCGGAACCGTCAGGGGCATTTTTGTTATAATCAAATAATATAATAAAAATTACAATTTTCCTATTTTCCCAAACAGGCCCGTTCCCCTGACGTTGGCCTGGGTCCGGTACTGCATGGTGGCCGCAGCACACCCAGTTTAGCTCCCCCATGCACACGCCGAACCGGTACATATATATGGCGTGTCGGGCCTGGAGCGATGAACCATCTGGATCCAAATCAAACCATGGTCCGCCAAATAAGTCCAACTAACTAGCTAGTATACCACCAAAAACAAGCCATACGTACTCCCTGGACTGCGTCCGGTCCACGAGTCCCCGTATGCTTTCTAATTGTGTCATAATCAAAACCAAGAGTCATTCATGCAGCCAAAACAATTTTTTTAAAACCATTTATAAAACATATTAATAAAAGCAGTAATTAAATATTTCCTCAACGGGTTCTCCGTTGAGGACAAACCACTCACAGTTCAGGGGACTCGTACACCCCCAAAGTCAATCCACTGTGAGCCTAGCCAATGTCTCGATCAGCGCCTCAGCCGTCTGATTGAGAAGCACGTGCAACACAAGAAAAATCATTAAAACCAGTATCATAATCAAGGTTTATAAACTACAGGAACACAAAGACAATCAACCAGAACCAGGGTTAAAACCAAAATACCAAAACAGTCAGATAAAATAGAATAAAATCACAAGAAACACATAACTCAACCCCATGATCTAACTTAAATGATCTTAGCATATCTATATAAGTCTTTCAAGGTTGTAAGATGAGTTTCGTGTTCGTAATACACAATTTAGCGTTCAACTAATCATTTCCAGCGTCTAAGGGCAAAATTGTAATTTAGCCAATTAGGGGTAAAATAGTAATTTTAGCCGACCAAGGGCAAAACAATAATTTTGACATCTTAAAGCTGTTACGGTGATCCTCTAACCTTACATGTTCAAATAACGTGATTAGAAAAGTCAAATCCTTTTATAGGGGCAAAGTTGTAATTTTACCCATTTGAGGGTAAAATGGTCATTTGCACTAATAATAGGTTTTACAACGCATGTACGAATTTGTTGATGTGAGCGACTGACTCTAATTCTCTCATTTCCATCCTTAAGGGTAATTTTGTAAATTTGACTATCAAGGGTATTTTGGTAATTTCACACCCTAGAGTATGATGGTATTTCTTACATGTTATTATTGTTGAGCCTAGCCGGTCGGATTCAAATTAGAAGCTAAACGGGGTAAATTTATCTACTTATAATACATAAGGGCAAGATGGTCATTTTTGCTTTTAGGGGTAAAATAGTCTTTCCATCTCTTATCAATAATTCTAATACTTTATCCACTTCATTCCACAATATAAATATGGTCGGATTTGTAATCGTTGCTTAACAAATTATATATTAGAGCACCATTATAATCAGGGGTAAAATTGTAACTTCACTTACCAATGTATTACACCCAAAAATTTCATTTCTTATTATTATTTTATTATTTTATTTTATTTTAATTTATTTTATTTTTATTTTCTTTTCTTTTCCTTTTCTTTCTTTTCTCTTCTAATATTCTTTCATATTTTGGGCCAAACCGTTTGGGCCTCAGCCACCTTTTCTTTTCTTTCCTTTTCTTTTCTTTTTTTTTTTGCTTTTTTTTTTATTCAGTTAGGACAGGCCCAACAATTTGGGCCCATCAGCTGCCGGGCCGCGCAGTGGCCCGCGCGCTGGCTGGTAGGCCGCCTGGCCTAGCGAGCTTGCAAGCCCGCAAGGCCTGGCTGGCAGTGCTACCAGCCAGCTTGGCCAGCAATTTCGGGCAGCAAATATGGCTGCCGGAAATCCAGATTCCGGCGAGCCAAATTTGCTCAATTTCACCAATGCCAAGCTCGAATTCAACCTATATTTCCAATATTTTGTTTCCAAACAACTCAAAAACATGAAACAAACCAATTTACATGCCTAAATCCATCAATTTACATTCAAAGTTGAGGAATTACTTACCCACAAATTTGGATTTCATCACCCCTCCTTTTATTCATGGATTCATCCAATGTCAACCAAATAACTTGCTTCCCGAACCTCCAAACCACAAACCCATCCATAAATTAATCTTAAAAGGAACAAGTTCTAATTCAAAACAAGTTCTAATTCAAAAATATACCAAAAATCTCTACAACTTCTTCCTCACCTTTACTCATGGGTTCCCACTATAATAACCATGAAATCCTCTCTTGAACCAAAGATTCGGAATAACTTGGAAAGGGGAAAGGTTGTGCTTCAATTGCATGTGAGGTTGGGGGCTTGTATCGGATTGTAGCTTAAAGAGAGAGGGAGAGACAAACGTAGAGAGAGAGAAAAAAAAATGGAGTAGAAGTTTCAGTGGAGGGAGGAGGAATATAAGAGAACTTTTATTCTTAAGTTTTTATGGTAAAATCTTATTTCATCCCCCCTTAATATTTCTCCTTGCACAAATTGGTCCCTCTTCTCACTAAATTTAATTTATTTATTATTAATTAAATTACTCATAGCATCTTCACTTAAATCCCTTTTTCAACAACTTCCATACACAAGATGAAAAATAATTGCATAGTATCACACCAATACTATTGACGATAAGCCCCACCTACAATACCTGATTCATCTTCACCAAATCCTTTGCAGAAATCACTCAACCAACCAGCTTCTACCCGACCGCAAAGAATCCGAGAACGACCCAAACGCTTGAATGACTACATTTGTAACTCCCTCCAGATATTAGATTCATCTGCATCTCAGTCGGTCATCACTTCCTCAGGTACTTTATATCCTATTTCCAATTTTATATCTTGTAACCAATTATCTACATCTCACCATGCTTTCTCAGTTATTGTTTTAGCACAAAATGAACCCAAAACTTATGCTCAGGCTATCAAAGATCCAAATTGGAAAGAAGTCATGTCCAAAGAAATATCTGCTCTTGAACAAAACAATACCTGGAAACTTGTGTCTCTTCCTCCAGGCAAGAAGGCTATTGGTTGTAAGTGGGTATATAAGATCAAATACCATGCTGATGGAACAATTGAACGCTATAAAGCACGTCTTGTGGCAAAGGGATATACCCAAGTTGAAGGGTTGGATTTTCATGAGACTTATGCACCGTTGCAAAACTCAGCACAGTTTGGTGTCTTTTAGCAGTGGCTGCTGTCAAAGGTTGGGAACTTCATCAATTAGATGTTAACAACGCCTTCTTACATGGTGAATTGGATGAAGATGTATACATGAAGCTGCCACCTGGTTTCCGAACCAAGACTGATGATAGAGTTTGCAAACTTCAGAAATCCTTATATGGCCTAAAGCAAGCTTCTCGTAGCTGGTTTGCAAAATTTTCTACAGCTTTAAAACAGTATGGGTTTCAACAATCAACAGCAGATCATTCTTTTTTCACTCTCAAGCAAGATTCTAGCTTCTTAGCAGTACTTGTTTATGTGGATGACCTTATAATCACGGGTAATGATTCTGTCCGATGTGCTTCTCTTAAACAATATCTTGATTCTTGTTTTAAGATTAAGGATCTTGGCACTTTGAAATATTTCTTGGGTATAGAAGTTGCGAGATCATCCTCTGGTATTTTTCTTTGCCAACGAAAATACACTCTCGATATATTGCAAGAAGTGGGTATGCTTGGTACCAAACCAGCTTATTTTCCCATGGAACAGCAACATAAACTTGCCCAAGATTCTAGTCCACTTCTTGTTGATCCTGCACAATATAGAAGGTTGGTTGGACGACTCCTTTATTTACTATCACCAGGCCCGACATCACCTATGCCATCCACATTCTAAGTCAGTTTATGCATGAGCCAAGACAAGCACATTTTGATGCAGCTATGAGGGTACTTAGATACCTTAAATCATCTCCTGGTCAAGGAATATTTCTCTCTGACTCAAGTGACCTTACTCTCAATGCATATTCTGACTCTGATTGGGCAAGTTGCCCGATTACTCGACGCTCAACAACTGGTTTTATCACCATGTTAGGCTCCTCACCTTTGTCTTGGAAAACCAAGAAGCAAGTTACAGTGTCACGCTCTTCCGCTGAAGCAGAATATCGATCCATGGCAGCAACATTAAGTGAATTAATTTGGTTACGCAGCTTGTTACATGATCTTGGCATCTCTCATGTTCACCAAATGAAATTGCATTGTGACAACCAAGCCGCTCTCCACATTGCTGCCAATCCAGTGTTCCATGAAAGAACAAAACACATTGAAATAGACTGTCATTTCATTCGTGAGCATATTCAATCTGGAGCTGTCATCACTAGTTATGTTCCAACACATCTTCAATTGGCTGACATCTTCACAAAGGCTTTGGGACGAGATCAGTTTCACAAGTTACTTAGCAAGTTGGGCATTTTGAACATTCATGCTCCAACTTGAGGGGGAGTATTAGACGTTATAATCTGATATATTTTATATCAGATTTCTTGGCTTTAGTCTTGTAATTGTGCTGATACTTAGGCTACAAAATAGGCAAGAAATTAGGCTAAGGTTTAGGCACCAATTCATACTCTTTCCATTTCTCCCTTGTATCTATTTGTATAAATACTTTGTTTCACTACAGAATAAAATCAAGTCAGTAAGTTTTCAAAATTTTACATAAACAGAAGAAAATTTTGAGGAGCCAGAACCAGAACCATGGGGAGAAACAAAAAGACACAAAACGAAGATGGCAAAAATCGAATTCAATAGCTCAATATCCCGAAAATCCATGATCTGAAAGTTATTTGTAAACAAAAATAACATTAGAAATTGGTAGGTCAAAAATTTTTTGTCTCAACATTGAAGTTGTACTCAAGTAGCAAAGGAGATAAACAAACACAAGACATATATACCAAAAGTTGAACACGCTGACAAGGATCCAAAACTTGAACCCTGCAATAGAATCAAAGATAAATATATCAAATTACATGGAAGCCAGATAGATATCTTTATGAGGCCGATATGGATATTGCTTCAAAAGAGGTTTTATATGAGCTTGTAAGTTGTAACATTGTTAGTTTGTTACTCAGAACTCAGAAGAACAGAGGCTCTCAAAGGAGAATATGACAAAAGTAAAATTGTTACTGGGCCAAGTTTAGCCCTTCTTTCCTCATTACCGATTGAACCTGCAACTTTTTTGCATTCGGCCTAATTTAATTATTGGCTTTTATAGTTACTCTTAGCCCAATCCTCCATTGCAACTTGTATTATTTGGAGCATCTCAAAAAAATTTGAAATTGGGAAAGAAATTTAGGTCTTGGGTGAAGGTGTCTGCATTATTATGTCGTGTTCTTGCGTAATCCTTTAAATTTAGTGTTTCCTTTGATATTTGAGTTACGTAACACTTTTTTCAACATTGTTCTATTGGAAACATAAAATAAATTAATTATATTGTGTGATTTGATAATTTATACCGTTGATGTATACTCCATGTGGAGAGTTTTGAGTCGTAGAATGCTCCATTTGGTAATGTGCCCCTCTGTCAAACTGTATGGTGCTCTGTGAGATGAATGAGAGATATGCCATGAATGCCGAAAAGGGGAGTGCTCAATTTTTGAGGATTGAGTAGGAGAGTGTGCTCTAGAAATGATGGTGGATAGGATAACTCGAGCTGGTAATGTACTCCATGGAGGAATACCGAAAGAAAGAGTTCAAATAAATTAACAATATGCTCCATAGAATGTTGGTGAACATGAGAGCACTCAAACTGGTAATACTATTTGGAGTAATGTTGAATGAATGGAGTTCAAATTGATAATATGCTATGTGGAGGAATGCTGAATGGAGGAACTCAGTGTGTAACGTGCTCTATATACTACCGAGTGGATGAGCTCAATTCGAATATGTATATGTATAAGTATATGTATATGTTATGTATATGTATATACTATCAAAGGGAGAAGTTCAATATGAATTATATATGTTTGTACGACTGAATGGACGAGCTTGATCTGCGAAGGGAAGAGCTTAATATGAATGATTTATATAGTACTAAATAGAGGAGCTCAACATGATAATGATATATAATTTTATAGAAAGATTATCGAAATTTCATACTATAGTATCAAAAAATTATAGAGAGATAAACAAAATCTCACAGGGATGTTATCGAAAATCATAGGAAGATTACAAAATTTCATAGTTAGATTATCAAAGTTTCATAGGGGTACAAGTAAATTTAGAAAGCAAATAAGCCAAGAACAAAAAATTAGAAAGCATAGCCTTTTACAATTGCTCGAATCCTGAAAGCATATCAAAGAAGGAATTATCCAGCAAAACTTTGAAAATGATCAAAGGAGAAAGTCGGGGTGGAAGGTATGAAGTGGAAGGAAACAAAGTAGCTAGGAAAGTCCGCCAGAAGATGATCTAATGCATATATTTTTCCCAATAAACAACAAGGAAGATGTAATGATGCAATTGACACAACATAGAAATCAATCTGACAATCAAACCAAAATTACATAGTAAGGTTATCAAAATTTCATAGTGTTGTAACCAAAATTTCATGTGGAGATTATCAAAACTTTATAGTGTAGTTATCAAAATTTTATACAGAGGTTACCAAAATTTCTTAGGGAGGTTAACAAAATTTCATACGAAGGTTATTGAAATTTTATAGTGTGGTTATCAAAATTTCATAAGAAGGTTAAAAAATTTTCAGAGAGAGTGAGGTTATCAAAACTTGTGCTTATCAAAATTTCATAGGGAGGTTATGAAAATTTTATGGAGAGGTTATCAAAATTATATAGAGAGGATATCACAGCTTCGTTCTCATACGGAGGTTTTCAGAATTTCATGGTGTGGTTATCAAAATTTTCATATATAGTGTGATTACCAATTTTGTAGTGTGATTATCAAAATTTTCCCACTGAAGTTATCAAAATTTCATAGTGTGGTTATCAAATTTTCACAGTGTGGTTATCAATATTTCTACGTTGGAGCATGAAAATAACTACCAAAAATGACATAGAAATATATTGAAAAATTAGTACAGGTTAAGTTTCCCTACATTAAATTTGAATAGAATTTATTACAAAGTGGACTCACCAAATAAAGGTTTCTTAGAAGCATAAAACCCCAACTTTCCGATTTAGCTAGCACGTTTGTGCGCAAAACGTTGTTCTTGGTAAAACGTCCTTTCCAAATACATAGGAAATTGAGCTTGCCAAAAAAAAGAACTTTCCTCAAAACTTAAAAGTTGAATTTCACGATATTGCCCATTTGTGTGCAGATTGTTGTTATTGAGAGAATGTTCATTTCGAATGCGTTATTTGTGTAAGCAACGCTCATATGTCGTATTTCGGAGTTAGTAGAGCTCATTGGAAAGTGACTTGCCAAACAAAGCTTTATTCAAAGTTTAAAACCTCAACATCATAATTTTGTGCGTTTGTGCGCGAAACATTATTTATTTGAAAATGATCAGAATGATTTTTTTTAAGCCAACGCTCTAATGTGATGCGCCCAAGGCTGATCATGATCATGGAGAGCATGGAGAGGATGTGCATGGGCTGCATGGAGCCTAATCCTCCAATGCAACTTGGAGCATCTCATATGGGTACCCTAATCCGACTTGGTTCAAATTCAAATTCAACAATTCGCTATTACACATTAATTAAAGTTCTGAATTTTTAATTTTAATATTGGATGAAATTCACATATAGTGAGAATTGAATACAAGATCATAAGGTTTTAGAAAGCATACTAATTGAATCAGACTCAAGTGTGAAAGGTTAAGGTAATTCATTAAGCAATATCAGGATTACAAAAGTGCATAGGTAGAGTCGTAGAGAAGACCTCCAAAACTCGTTTTTTCACTACAGATGAATCTAACCTAGTAAGATCATGGGGAGAGGGATTTGCAAGCCTATTTATTGCAAGAAAATTTCAAGTATGGAAATCATGAGATAGGTGCTGGATGTCATGTCATCAACAATACTCCCCCAATCATGTAGAGCAGGTTGGTAACTAGATATTTCCCGAACTAACCATATAGGGAATACATTGATATTTAGAACTAATTCTTTACATAAATATTTATTTTTAATTTGGAGCTAAACCTTTTATTTAGGTGAGATTTTCACATTATTTTCTTCTATTAGTGTTATTTGTTAAAACTTGAAAAATAACAAGGTACAAGGGATATGTGACATAATATTTTTTTACTAACTGCTCAAATAAGGGACCATTACAAAAAATGTGCCATATACTGACACCTAGGAATCCATCAGTAAAATGTAAAAATCCGTCAGTATAGCCTGAAACGGGCTATACTGACGGATGATTTACCTATTGCAACGGTAAATTGTCCATCAAATTATCCCTCGACGCTATAGGTCTATACTGACGTATTTTGGGGTCGTTGCAATACCCTTTCAGACTATACTGACGCCCTAAAAGGAATTACTGACGCCACTTTAGGAGTTGAAATTAGCCTCTTTCCCAAGCGGAGAACTCGTATCTTCTTGGCCCTGTTTGCCGGCGGCGATGGGTACCGGGTGGAGGAGAACAAGGGATGTTCCATAGTTTGAAGAATTTTAGGAGGTGAAATTTCCATAGTTGTGAGCGCTGGATTTGAAGGTGAAAGAGATAAAGAACAAAGACCATTTAAACAAATTTGGGAATTTTGAATTTTCTCCCGACCTAGCCTTTATAAATTAGATGTAGCCTATACCGACGGGCCAAATAGAAAGCCCGTTGGCAATTTCACTTTGTTAAAAACTAAAAAATAAAATTAATTTATTTAAATGAAAAACAGAGCACTAGATGAAAGAGAATGGCGCGTTTTTCGAATTTTGAGGATATACTGACGCTCAAAATATTAAGTGTCAGTATATCATACTCCTATACTGACGGATTTTAATACACTGTCATAAAATGATTACTATATACTAATGGGCATAAAATTTGTTGTTATATGGTTCCTATACTGACGGAAATTGCCTGTCAAGTTCACTGATGGTTTATTTCTACTTGCAATAATCTTCTCTGTGTTCATGTCTATTTGTATGGTTAATTTTGTTGGTTGTTTTTGTGAGGCTGTTGCTGAACTGTTCTAGTTTCTTGCACCTTGTTGTGCTTTTTGATCAATAAATCACCTTTAACTTTGCCTTTCAAAAAATAAAAATATAGATAGCTCACTATATGGAACTTTTTTTTGTAGTGGACCAATGTTTGCGAAAATACTCAAATAAGGGTTTAAAGAAAGAAAAAAAAATGCTCAAATGAAGACCCAACATTACGAAAATTGCTAAAATAAGGGCTCAAAGAAAAAAAATGTTCAAATTAGGACCCAACATTGCGAAAATTGCTCAAATAAGTCTGTGCTGTCAAGAAAGGTTAGGGACCAAATTGGGTCGAAAACCTTGACAACAGGGACTTAATTGAGCAATTTTTGCAACGTTGGACCCTTATTTGAGCTTTTTTTTCTTTGGGCCCTGATTTGAACATTTTTTTCTTTAGACCCTTATTTAATCATTTTCGCAAACATTGGGCCTTTATTTGAGCAATTATTTTTTTTTTTTTTTTTTTACATAAAAGTGGTATTTAGCTAACAACAGCCTGAGGCCGCGTAACCATGTGATATAATTTGATAAATGAGGCATAAAATAAGGCACAAAAATGAGAGAAGGGAATTTCCATCCATCTTTAATTATCACTTTCCAGCATATGACTTGGTGGTAATTAAGATGCTCAAAAGCCCGCATGATTCTGAAACATCTCCCACTGCTGCTCCTACAGTCCTACCCCAACCCCTCCTGTCTTTGAGTTAAGGCACATCATCAGTTTTGTACTAGAACTACTTTATTCATACAATTCTGTTAAAAAAAAAAGAAATTTCTAGGCCACGGAAAATTGTCAATTACCTATCTAATTAGTTCGTATATAAATGCTTGAATAATTTGTTAGGTAATATATTCATAATTTTCTACTTTAAATTACAATCGAAAAACTAACCCGCATCTTTGTTGATGGAATTATAGTATTATTTACTCAAACAACTTCTATATACAAATCTTTCCATGCTACTTATGCTAACCTGGGCCTTAGTTGATTGATTATGTACTACCACATCCATTCTTCTCCCGACTAACTAACCGAAACAAAACCAGACACTCTTAGCATATAACAGCACATTATCTTAATCAAGTTAATCATATATATCTCTATATTAGTTTTAGATAATATTTTTAATTACATTTTTCCTCCTTCCTAGCCAGAGTGGAATCAAGCAATAGGCCGATTAATTGGAAATTGCATATGGAAGTCTAGTAGGGAAAATGAAAGGTTATGGCAGAATGGAATCTAATGGGCCAGTTAACTAAAAATTGCACACGAAAGTCTAGTAGGGAAAAGTAAAGGTTGATTAAGATACATCAGGATTGGAGATAGAGCTCTGTAAATTGCACATGGAAGTCTAGTAGGAAAAACAAGGTTGATGGCAGAGTGGAATCAGACAATTGACCTTAATTAGAGTGACCGACCGCTCGAGATAGAATCTAACATCTAACCTTCTTGGTTAGAAGGAAAATTCAGTAATAATTTCCTCATGAAAACTGAGTCTTTGGGTCATTTATTCTACTTAAAAAATGAAACTTGATTAATTAAAAAGAGTAAGAGTAACTTATAATTTTAGAGGGTTTAATCTCTATAGATTGTGAGCCACCTATGCAAATTATCTTGAAGTTTTAAAGAAAAAAATGATCAATGGTCATGATAATGATAATAGTTCATTTCACGTATTTGTTGGGTGACAATTCTAAATCCCATTTCTGTCTATTGTTAGTGACAATTAGGATCTGGACATGAAAACAAAATCAATAACAGAGAAACATGCAAATTTCCATGGGAAGGCAGGTTGAATTTATGCTCGAAGCCAACTGATCTTGAAAGAGGACATAATATTCATGGTTACCTGTAATGTGGATTGATTCAGTTTGTGGAACAAGAATTAATATTGAAGAGAAAGGTACGAAAAGTAAGAAAGTTGGATGGGCCGGGAAAAAAAAAGTTGGACAAGTTGTTTTAAAAGTTTTGTTGATGACTAAATTATCAACAAGGACGACCTTTGCGGATCGTCAAGGGTAACCTCTGAAATCTAGGAAGGTAGAAGACCTGCAAGGCAACAAACATCTAGGAGTGCAGGGTTTGATCCCCGCGTTAGCACTCCGACGGTCAAGTCAGCAGATCGTCCAAGTATTAGAAAATATTTAGGAGCTAGGTTTAGAGATTAGGGTTGGAATTAGAGAATAAATGAGAGAAGTGTACCCTATTTATAGTGGTAGCCGGCTCATAGAGTGGATTCCCGTGTGGGCTTAAGTCTGGCCCAGGCCCAAGTGTACGGAAATTGAATGGGCCCTTGAGTCGATCCATATTTGAGCTCCATCGGGTGCTGAATACAGAAGTGTGCCGTTCGGCATACTATACACAATGTGGTCGGTCGTCATAGTTTACTCCTTAGATTGTGCAATTGAGAGTTATACTCAACAGTGCCGAATGATGGGCAATGACAATGAGGATGATGCCATTGATGATGATGACGATGACGATGAAAACAGAGCCAAGATGAGATCCCCGGGATGCTTGCCTCTCATTATTTCAAGTGTTAGCACCCCAAAGCTGTAGATGTCGCACTTCTCATTTACCTCCATTGTGTAAGCCAATTCTGCAAAAATTACTATATTGGTCATGTATTGCTTTGGACAATATGCAATTGCAATTATATCTCCCTCTTTGTTAATCGACAAAATTAATTATACATACTTCAAACAAGGATTCTAATTAATTAGAGAATCAGTAGTATTAAACGGAATTAAAGACAAATTAAAATGCATATATACCTGGAGCCATATATCCGAACGTTCCTGCAGGGGAGGTCAAGTAGGAAGAATTTGGCTTAAGAAACCTAGCCGTCCCGAAATCAGAGACATGAGCCTCCCATTCGGAATCTAACAGAACATTGTTGCTTGATATGTCACGATGGACAATTGGAGGAGAGCAATCATGGTGCATATAGGTGAGAGCATTGGCCACCCCTTTCACAACATTCAGCCTCTTATTCCAATCAAACTCCATTGCTTCTTTGTCATCATTCAGTATCACTCTCAAGCTCCCCTTTTCAATGAAGTCATAGATCAAGAAAGGGTGTTTTGCATGTGGGCAGAAACCAAACAGCTTCACAATGTTCCGATGTCGGATATTTGTCAGGGCAACCACCTCACCTTTGAAAGCATTCACATCGATTAGCTCACCACTATCTTCTGATACATGAAGCTTTTTCACAGCAACCACTTGGCCTGATGATAATACTGCTTTGTAAACTTCGCTGCGTCCTCCGGTCGCGATACAACAATCAGGGTTGAATTCATCCGTTGCCTTGATGATGTCTTCGTAAAACCTTCGTCCATCATGCCCCAATATACCAAAAACAATACCATCATGTGCATTATTCTCACCCTGCTTCTGCTCTACCTTACTTTTACTTCTCCGGTGAAGCGCAACAAGACAAACGATGAAGATAAGCAACAATAGTAGGCTAGCAGAAAAAGATAGGACCAAAGTGATGGTGAGAGCCCTTTTGCTTGCAACACGACCACCACAGGGCTTCACACAAGTGTTGTTGCCGCAGAGCCCTTTATTACTTTGAAGTGCAAAACATGAAGCCTCACGAAAGGCTTTGATGTTTGGAATAGGACCCTCTAGTTGATTGAATGACACATTCACCGTCGTTAAGCCAGACAGAGCATACTCGAAAGTTGATGGAATGGAACCAAAGAGCATATTGTGTGAAATATCTATGGTTTGCAACATCAATAAGTTCCCAAGTTGTGCTGGTATCACACCCGTTAACAAATTCTGACTGAGATCAAGAGTTTCTAGAGAGTGTAACTCACCAATTTCGAAAGGGATGGTACCGGTAAATCTGTTTAAGCTCAGATTTAGGAATTGAAGCTTCCAACAGTTTCCAATATCATTGGAAAGTGATCCACTCAAGTTGTTTGCTGCTAGATTCAGAGATTGAAGATCATGTAGCATTCCAAATATTGTTGGAGGAATAATGCCCGAAAGTTGGTTACCTTGCAGCGAAAGATCCAACAATGAAGTCAAACTTCCCAATTCCTTTGGAATCACTCCAATTAGATTATTCAATGAAAGGTCAAGTCTCTGCAATTTGGGCATCTTCCCAACATTGGGTGGTATCTCACCAGAAATATGGGTATTGGAGATTTTCAAGACTGTTATATTTCCAGATTCCCCCCATTTCCCTGTAAGCTCACCGTACAAGTGATTGCCACTCAAATCAATATAATTCAAGTTGGGGTATATGCCAAAACTTGTTGATATATTTCCTGTAAATCGGTTTCCATCAATCCTGAGTCTAAGTAAGCTAGTACAATTTCTCAAGGATTTAGGAATTGGGCCTGTGAAATGGTTGTCTGGAACACTGAAATTTACGAGCAACCTACCTTGGCAGATATTGTGTGGTAGAGATCCAGTGAATTTGTTGTATGCTAAAGCTAGGGTTTTCAAATTCACTATGTTCTCCATCTCTTGAGGTAATGAACCTGACAATTGGTTGCGCACAAGACCAAGATAAGACAAATTAGTCAAATTTCCAATTCCACGAGGAATACTGCCAGTGAGGCTATTGTCTGATAAGCTAAGCAATTGAATGGATCTTAACAAGCCAATCTGGCTAGGAATTGGACCAGAGAGTTTGTTCGAAGAAAGAGAAAGAAAAAGTATGTTGGTCAAGTTTCCAATAGAAGTTGGGATTGGACCAGTTAAATTGTTTTCTTGCAAATCAAGCTGGGAAAGAGCGGTTAGAAATCCAATTTCTTGTGGTATGTTACCCGACAACTTGTTTTCCCAGAGATGAAGATAAGACAAATTAGTCAAATTTCCCAAAGAAGGAGGGATCCTACCCGACAACTTGTTTCCCCATAAAACAAGAAATGACAAATTAATCAAATTTCCTATTCCATGAGGAATACTGCCAGTGAGGTTGTTTTCTGACAAGTCAAGCTTTTGAATGGATCTTAACAAGCCAATCTCTTGAGGAATGGGACCAGAGAGTTTGTTCCTATAAAGATAGAGAAAAAGTATGTTGGTCAAGTTTCCTATAGAAGTTGGGATTGGACCAGTTAAATTGTTTATGCACAAATAAAGCTGGGAGAGAGATGTCAATAATCCAAGTTCTTGAGGTATGAAACCAGACAATCTATTGGAACAAAGGTCAAGAAATGACAAGTTACACAAATTTCCAAAGGAAGGAGGGATCCTACCCGTCAGGATATTGTCTGACAAGTCAAGGTGGATGAGTTTGGTAAGATTACCAATTGGTGATGGAATATTTCCAGAAGGAGTGTTAGAACTAAGATCAAGATAGATGAGTTTGGGAAGATTACCAATTTGTGGAGGAATGTTTCCAGTAAGAGAGTTAAAATAAAAATCAAGATGAGTAAGGTTGGAGAAAGAGGAGAAGTTGAAATCCTCCAGCGTACCTTTCAAACCATTGCTGGAAAGATTCAGATAGGTAACGCTCCCCAAGTTATCACAACCGATTCCCACCCAAGTGCAAGGGCTACTTCCACTTCCAACCCAAGAAGACAATTTGGACTGACTTTTCTCATCAAGACTAACCTTCCATTTCACAAGTGCCTCTGCTTCCATTACTCCAACTGTTGTTGTTGTTGTTGTTTCATTTTTCGAAACAGCAGCAACAAATGAAGGTGGGAATGATGATATATCTATAATCAGATGGATGGAAGAAAGGAGAAAAACAAGATTGAGGAAGAAGCAGTTAAATGACAAATTAGACATGGTAAGCTTGAAGCTACCTGGTGATTGTGAGAAAGTTTAGTTATGCAAAAGAGTGAGCTAGCTAGTCAGTGTAAGGATTGGTAGTCTTTAATATTGAGTGCGGTGTGTCTAGCAAAATTTAGCAATGTTAGAGTTAATATTTTGGTAGCCAACAAAATATAGTGACATAAATGTGATGTTTTAACATCAAACTACGTGTATCTTTTTCTTTGGGGAAAAAAGAAGAGAAGAAAGAAACTTGTTGATGACTAAATTATCAACAAGGACGACCTTTGCGGATCGTCAAGGGTAACCTCTGAAACCTAGGAAGGTAGAAGACCTGCAAGGCAACAAACACCTAGGAGTGCAGGGTTTGATCCCCGCGTTAGCACTCCGACGGTCAAGTCAGCAGATCGTCCAAGTATTAGAAAATATTTAGGAGCTAGGTTTAGAGATTAGGGTTGGAATTAGAGAATAAATGAGAGAAGTGTACCCTATTTATAGTGGTAGCCGGCTCATAGAGTGGATTCCCGTGTGGGCTTAAGTCTGGCCCAGGCCCAAGTGTACGGAAATTGAATGGGCCCTTGAGTCGATCCATATTCTGAGCTCCGTCGGGTGCTGAATACAGAAGTGTGCCGTTCGGCATACTATACACAATGTGGTCGGTCGTCATAGTTTACTCCTTAGATTGTGCAATTGAGAGTTATACTCAACAATTGCCCCCCAGGCGTGAGAGCGGTTATAAAGTGGCCGTTCGAACGGCTCATTTACTATTCACCAGGGCAGGGTGGGCTGGGCGAACGTCGCACGTGTCTACTGTTCGTAATTGAATGCGCATGGAGAACGAAGTCATGGCAACACGCTGTAAAACCATGGGATGAAAGAGCGATGAGATGCAACGTGTTGAGTTTGGTGAACTCAGATTCGATGTTCTCACGAAGAGTCCAGATTGAAATCTAAGTGAAATTGAAATATGGTTGCTCGGCAATGTATTGATGTTGGAGGATCGCCAATGTCTTGGTCACTTTGATTGTAATATGCTCATAGAGAGGGTCCAAGATTTGAGTTTAGCTTGTAGGTTTGGCTGCGCAATGTGTGAACCAAACTTCATAACGCCAAAGTGCATGTAGTAGGTCGACCATTGTCTCATCATTAGCGAAATGACTAAAGAATTTCAAGTCTGGAGCTAGGAGAAAGCCTTGGTTGACTTTGGGGAGGAAATATGCCAAGTGTTGATGAC
>AWUE01021782.1:0-17241 GCA_001974825.2 Corchorus olitorius
AATAGCATTCATTCCAAGTCCTTGGAATAGGGTGACCCGTCATGTCCTTGAGTCTGTAAGCCCCTCGTCCCAGCACTTGAGTGACTTGGTATGGTCTTTCCCAACTTGGTGAGAGCTTCTTCCTTTCCGAGGCTGGCCTGCTTGCTTCGCAGCTCCTGAGTACAAGGTCGCCGACTTGGAACTGCTTGAGTCGGACACGCTTGTTGAAATACTTGCTGACCTGCTGTGACCTGTTTGCTTGCCTAAGTTGGGCGTTCAGCCTCGCTTCGTCAACCAGATCCAGATTAGTTCGGAGTTCAGCATCGTTAGTGTCTGAGCAAAAGTGTGACGTCCTGAATGTCTTGATTCCCATTTCTGCTGGTATCACTGCTTCTGTGCCGAACGTCAGGTTGAACGGTGTCTCGCCCGTTCCGGTGTGGCAAGTAGTTCGGATTCCCCAAAGGATGTCATAGAACTCCTCTATCGAAGCGCCTTTAGCTTCTTTGAGTTTCTTCTTCATTGCGGAGAGGATCTTCCCGTTGGTAGACTCAACTAGGCCGTTCGTCTGAGGATGAACGACAGAACTTGCCACCATTTTAATATGAAATCTCCCACAGAAGTCTTGGATATGCTTGGCACGAAGTTGGAGGCCATTATCAGAAACTATTACATGTGGGATGCCGAACCTGCATAATATATTTTGCCATAAGAACTTTTCAACCTGCTGTTGTGTGATGGTCGCCAAAGGTTCAGCTTCTACCCATTTGGTAAAGTAATCGCAAGCTACTATCACGAACTTCCTTCTTCTTGTTGCCATGGGAAGTGGGCCGATCAGGTCTAGCCCCCACATAGCGAACGGCTAAGGTGCAGTGATCACATTCAATTCCTCAGCTCGAAGCCTAGGAACCTTACCGAACTTTTGGCATTTCTCACATCTTTTCACCAATTCCATAGCATCATGCTTCATTGTAGACCAGTAGAACCCCTCGTCTTAACGCTTTTTGGGCGAGGGATCGTCCACCCATGTGATTGCCACATACACCCTCATGGATCTCCTTTAGCACGTAGTCTGCTTCGTCTGGGTTTACACACTTCAACAAAGGAAGAGTGAAGGATTTCTTATAAAGTTCATCATCAATCAATACATACCTTGCCGCCCGGCGTTGTCTAGCTGCTGCGACTCTTGGGTCCGAGGGAAGACTGATCCCCTTCAAGTGCTCCACTATCTCAGTCATCCCGTCAGAGTCATCTGAGGTCCCGTTAGTCTGGTAATCCCTTTGGACTTGCCCAATGTTGAAGACTTGGTCATTCGGCACTCTGGGATGTTTGATGTACTCCATGAATATTTTCCCCCTAGCAGCAGACAAGTTGGAGGATGCCAACTTTGACAAAGCATCAGCTCGTGTATTTGCTTCTCTGAGGACTTGTTGAATTGTCACTTCCATGAACTTGGGCCACATTTGCTGAACTCTCTTATGGTATGCAACCAAGTTTGGCTCCTTCACCTCATACTCGCCTAAAACTTGTTTGGCAACCAACTGTGAGTCAGTGTAGACTTTCAATGAATCTACCTTCAGACGCTCGGCCATCTCCAATCCTGCTAGGAGAGCTTCATATTCAGCTGCGTTATTGGAAAACGGGTATCCGAAAGTTAACCCATACTGATACTCCTCTAATTCGGGGGAGATTAGAAGTAGTCCAGCTCCTGCACCATCCTTGACTGCCGATCCATCAACGTAGAGTTGCCAACATCTTTCTTTCAGGACAGCTGGCAGGGCCGTTAACTTTGGTGGGTTGTCAGGCGTACTAACTTTGTCAGAAGCTTCTGCTCCAACAACATGATTGGGCGATTCGGGTATAACTGCATCTTGTCGAACCGCTCGATCAGTGGGCTTTGACTCGTAAGGAAACGTGCATTCTGCCACAAAATCTGCCAAGGCCTGAGCTTTGATAGCTCTCCTGGGTTGATATTCGATCCCAAATTCACTAAGTTCCACATTCCACTTAAGCAATCTACCCGACAAATCTACCCTTTGTAGAACATCCTTAAGGGGCTGATATGTGAGAACGATGATCTTGTGGGAGTGAAAATATTGCCTTAGGCGTCTGGAAGCTACTACGAGGGCGAAAGCTATCTTTTCCAACCTACTATAGTTAATTTCGCTGCCCTGCAATGCTCTGCTAACATAGTAGATCGGCATTTTCCCATTCTCTGCTTCCTTTACAAGGACAGCGGCTACGGTTTCATTGGAGGCGGCTAAATACATGTAGAGTACTTCGTCAAGGTCCGGTCTGCTGAGTAAAGGTGGGGAGCTCAGGTATGCTTTCAATTGTTCAAAGGCTTGTTGACATTCAGCTGTCCACACGAACCTGGACCTGGTTCTCAACACTTTGAAGAACGGTAAACACTTATCAGCGGACTTAGACACAAACCTATTAAGTGCTGCCACTCTCCCTGTTAAGCTTTGTATGTCTTTCACCGATTCGGGGGGCTTCATGTTTAGAATTGCTTGAACCTTCTCGGGGTTTGCTTCAATTCCACGGTTGGAGACCATAAAACCAAGGAACTTCCCGGCCTCTACACCGAACGTACACTTTGTCGGGTTTAACTTCATGTGATAGGCTCGGAGATAGTTGAAACATTCTGCAAGATCCTTCAAATGTTGTTCCATCGTGGAGCTTTTCACAAGCATGTCGTCCACATACACTTCCATCGATTTGCCAATTAGGTCTTTGAAGACTTTGTTGACGAGCCTTTGATAAGTGGCACCAGCATTTTTTAAGCCAAACGGCATGACGTTGTAGCAATAAAGTCCATCCTCTGTTACGAATGCTGTCTTTTCAGCATCTGCGGGGTTCATGGGGATCTGGTTGTACCCTGAGTAGGCATCCATAAAACTTAGGAACTTGTTACCTGAAGAAGCATCAACTAGTCGATCGATAGAAGGGAGAGGAAAACTATCTTTCGGGCAAGCTTTGTTCAGGTTGGTGAAGTCTACACACATCCGCCATTTGCCGTTCGCCTTCTTCACCATTACGACATTAGCAACCTATTCGGGGTATTGAACTTCTCTAATAAAGTCGGCCCCCAGCAATTTGTCGACCTCTTCACGAATCGCTTGATCTTTTCAGGGGAGAACGTCCTCTTCTTTTGTTTCACGGGTTTGAAGGTTGGATCAACGTTTAGATGGTGACTCATGACCCCTGAATCAATCCCTGGCATCTCATCAGCAGACCACGCAAAGACGTCAACGTTGTCCTGGAGGAATTCAGTCAAATCCAACTGCTCGTCCGGACCCAAAACCGAGCCGATCTGCGTGGTTCCATCCTCGATATCAGTCCTTAAAACGATTTTCAATGGTTTCTCAGCCAGCTCAGGCTTGGTGACCCTTGTTTCAACTCGAGCATCAAGTGTGTTCACGGCAAGTTCTGGTGTTACTTCAACATTTGCTGTTCTTCCTTCTACTGATTCGACTTCCATCAGATCTTCTACCCTGGTGGCAAGGGTGAGGATCTCCATATCGGATACATCCGAAGACCTCTCTCTTTTCAACTCTTGCCCCCCAGTTGGTTGTTCGGCAAAGTATTCTTGGATCTTAACTTTGGTCCTTTCTCTTTTGGGTAGAGCTAATGAGGTCAGGTGACATCTCCGTGCGGTAGCTAAATCAGACTTCATGTAACCGAGCCCCGTAGGAGTGGGGAACTTCACTGTTAAGCAATAAACCGCTTCAACCATCTTTGCTTTCTTCATCAAAGGTCTTCCAATCAATCCATTGTAACTGGACGGTAGATCAACAATTACAAATGTGTGAACCATATTCAGTACATGTTCACCATCACCTATGCAGATCGGCAAACTAATCATTCCTTTAGTAGGGATGGGTAGCAGGTCAAAGCCGTAGATCGGCGGGGAAGGTTTCAGATCTGATTCGGAAAGATTCAGTTGTTGGTATGTTTTATACATCAGGATGTCCATGGCACTCCCGCTATCAATCAATATCCTCTCAGTCGTATAGTTGGCAATCATTGCTCTAACCACAATTGGGTCATTCCCAGAGTCTTCACAAAAGCTTCCTTCTTCACTTGTAAAGGATATTGTCCAACTTTCCTTAAGCTCCAATGGGTTTAGTAGGGTTTGCCGTTCCTATTAGATTAATACTTGTCTCATATGGGCTTTCATCTTACTGTTAGAGGTTGCCCATTCTTCAATTGCACCTATAATGTATTGGATGATGCCTTTCTCTTCAGGGCGCTTTGTTGCATCCTTCGGGTATTCTATCCTGTTGTGAACAGAATTAGTTGGCAGCTCTAACCTTCGCCGATCGTCATGTCTCTGAGTTTCGGCTCTGACATAGCTTTTTAGATATCCTTTCCGGACCAACTCTTCTAACATGTCCTTCAAGTGGGTGCATTCTTCTGTTGTATGCCCCCAAGCTTGGTGGAAATCACACTTCTTGCCCGACGACCGGTTCCTTTGCCCATCCTTGGCGGGAGCGGGCCATTTGATCTCCTTGGACAAGTTGCTCCTTGAGATAGCATATAGGATCGCCGAGTTGGTTTCATTCAAGGGAGTGTAATCATCGTATCGAGGTCCTCTTGGGCGATCATCAAAGCGTTTGCTCGGCCTCAACCCCTTTCTGTCTCGATCTTTCCTGTTCGGCGACCTTCTAGATGGGCTGCCCCTGTTGTCTCTGTTAACCTCTTTAGGATTGTCTCTCCCAAACCTATTGCCGATCGTCGACCTTTGCTTCAAGCTTTGCACCCTTTCTGCCTCAATATAGCGTTGTGCCTTATCGAACAGACTCTTCAATATAGCGTGTCCGTTCCCGACAAGTTCACTCCATTAGAAATCGGCAGAGCAAATGAAGTGTCAACGTTCGTAGTCACCTCACTTGAAAGCGAGTCGAACGTTTCCTGGAAGAGTCGCACAGGAGTGACAGAGACACCAGAAGTCACGGCGGCTAAAGTTTGGCCAGTTGTAGTAATGCCACTCGTAGGGATTACGGTAGGGATTGTCATAGCTTTTTGTTCGTGGTTTCCCACAGACGGCGCCAATTGTTGATGACTAAATTATCAACAAGGACGACCTTTGCGGATCGTCAAGGGTAACCTCTGAAACCTAGGAAGGTAGAAGACCTGCAAGGCAACAAACACCTAGGAGTGCAGGGTTTGATCCCCGCGTTAGCACTCCGACGGTCAAGTCAGCAGATCGTCCAAGTATTAGAAAATATTTAGGAGCTAGGTTTAGAGATTAGGGTTGGAATTAGAGAATAAATGAGAGAAGTGTACCCTATTTATAGTGGTAGCCGGCTCATAGAGTGGATTCCCGTGTGGGCTTAAGTCTGGCCCAGGCCCAAGTGTACGGAAATTGAATGGGCCCTTGAGTCGATCCATATTTGAGCTCCGTCGGGTGCTGAATACAGAAGTGTGCCGTTCGGCATATTATACACAATGTGGTCGGTCGTCATAGTTTACTCCTTAGATTGTGCAATTGAGAGTTATACTCAACAGGCACACATTGCTCATCGATGTGTTGGACCAACGCCTCCGAGCTCCAATTACAAATAGAGTTGCAGAAGGAGTTGTTTCTACTATGCAACTAGCATTTGCATGTTTGAATGCTAATCCACAGGATCGACCAACCATGAAAAATATTTCTTCAACAATTGCAACACAATCTCCGCCACTTCCCAAGCCATTTTCCATGATAGAATTGGATGAACTCATTGCTCCTTGAAGTTATATATCGACCGTTAGGCTTTCTTTTCAACAAATCAAGACAGAATTGGGAGAACTCATAGCTCCTTGAAGCTCTGTTTTTTATTCCTTTGTCTTCATATATGAATGTGAAATATTGTATGTATGTTTCTATGCTTGTTTTCTTTTTCATTAAACCTAGTCCGTGGATTCATGCCATTAAATGAATCAGATAATGTATGTTGTGTTGGCAAAAAATTAAGAATCTTCACTAAGTAGAAAAATTCAAGTATATCTTCAATAATGAATGAAAACATAAGGAAGAAAAAGAAGTCGATATGGCAGAAGTAAGATGAAAAAAAATAAACAGGTGGATGGAAAGGAACAGAGACAGTCAAAAAAGGGGGGGAATTTTGGAGGAATTCAATAGCAAAGTACAAACAATCCAAAAAATCGATATCAATAGCTCAATATGCCAACCTGTGATCTAAAAGTTACTTGTAAACTGAAATAACCTAAAAGAATAGGTAGGTGAAAATTCTTTGTTATTGTTACTCACATCACAAGTCAAAATGATAAAGAAGAGCAGAGCCCCTCGAAGGAAAATATGACAAAAGTAAAATTGTTACTGGACCTAATTTAGCCCTTGTTTCCCCATTACCAATTGAACCAACTATTTTGCATTGGGCCTAATTTAATTATAGGCTTTTATTATTACTCTTAGCCCAATCCTCTATTTCAACTTGTATTGTTCGGAGCATCTGTATACCCCAATCCGACTTGGTTCAAATTTGGATTTCTTTTCTTTTACTATCTTTTTTTTTTTTTAATTTAGTACAAGTGAATCGGCCCGTGCTGGCACGTCGGCCATTCAGCAATCTACTTCTTTGAACAATTTTCAATTCGAATTAAATTGTTTGATACATAGGAAATTTCGAAGCAATCTACTTCTTTGAACAATTTTCTATTCGAATTAAATTGTTTGATACGTAGGAAATTTCGAAAGTACTATGATTTTAAATGCGTTGCATCTTTAAAAAGCTATACTATTAACATTGAGCATATGTCCTAAAGCTAGTAATAAATAGTAAATATTAGTTTGTACATGGACATGTGCAATAGTTTCAATTTTGTTTCCTCCTCTAAAGTGTGTAGCACTTAAACAAAAACTAAGTTTACTCCTTTTTCATATGGACATGAAAGACCTGAAGAGAGGTTACAATTCTTGATAATTATGAGGGATAAGATTTATTATAACATTTATGTGAAAGAAAATGATAATTACAAAAGAAGGCTCAAGGGCAAGAAATTGCTAGAAACTTAGGGTCTTTTTAGTAATTTGGTAAGTGAGAAAAGACGAAAAAGGACAAAAAAAGTTAAAATGGAGCCTCCTCATCGATCCTCAAAAGGGGCCTTTGGTAAATTCCCTGCCTCTTTCAAATACTATTTAGTATATATATAAGTAAGGTATGTCCAGTCACCAACTCATTGTTAGAAAAGTTATAACTTTTATCCAGCTAATTGGTGCACTCATGCACCAATTAGACACAAAACTCAAGAGGTTAAATCACACTAATATATTAAAAAAGTTTAATGATTGAAATAAAAGTGGTACAGAATTCCTAAGTAATGATTGTTCATAAAAGAGAGAATTTATATGTCAAAACTACTCTTATACCAAATAAGAGATAAAAAATCATAATGGTTAGTTTTTTAAGTCAAGAAAAATTTTTTGGGATAAAATTTTATTTGGGGCTAAACCTGGTGAAAAGTATTTGAATATTTTCAAAAAATAAAACTTCTATAGAAGAAATATAATTTTCTAGGGGCATTATAGTCATAAGCAAAAGTCAAATATGTCTCATCATTACACTTACCATATGTCCCAAATTTTTTTTTCTTGGATTTTGTGACTAATTGGTACAAGGATGCACCGGTTAGCTTTTGCCTTAATTTTAATTATGCCGCGCGAAATCCAAGTACAGCTGTAAAATGACATTTGAATACAAGATTATAATTTATCTTACTATCTTATTATCTTATCTTATCTTACTATCTTATATTATATAAAATCACGAACTCAAAAATTTTAATTGGGAAATTTTATAAATACCTTAGTATTATGGTATAATAATTTTTTAATCAGTATTTTTTTAGTCATTGAATTTTTTTTTATTAATTATGAAAAGATATTGTAAATCCAATATTTAACTTTTCAAAATTATGAAAAGATATTTATAATTGGGAAAATATTTGATGAATAATAAAATCTATTTTATTTGTTAGATAAAAAATAATTATACTTCCTCCTAAACTTTCTCACTGAACTGCCTCCACTCTTGTATCCCCTGCTAATCCACACTACCCTAATTCTCCATACCCTAATTCTCTTATATATAATATTTTAGGAAGCATGCACATATAAATTTTATTTTTTAGTCAAAACTAAAGTGGAAAATGTTGTAAACATACCAAATCATTATTTTATATAGTCTAATTCAATCAAATGCAAACTCACAAAAAATAAATATGTAAAAAAGATAATTTGCCATCAGGCATCGGGTGTAGTGATAGAGTTTTGAACTCTTAGTTTTAGTGGCTATGTTTTGATCCCTAATAACTTCAAGTACCAAAAAGAAAAGGAATAAGTTAAGAACCCGATCTCTTTAATAAAAAAAAATTGAGATTTCTCAAAAAATGAAATTTAAATTTGGAAATAAGGATATATGTAGGAATAGACTAAGAAACCATAGGCTATATCAGAATTATATCTTTTTGGATGGTTTAATTCCTATATATTTCTCTGAGTTATCATTCAAATTATCTTGAAAGTTTCTAAGAAGAAATTTATCGTCATGCTATGTGATGATGATGATAATAATTCATGTAACTTAATTATTTGTTGGGTGACAATTAAGAAAGCAAATTATTCCATTTCCTTATTTGTCATTTTTTTTTTTGCTACTCATTGAAATGATCTACACAATAGGAGGTAGCACTCTCCTTTTCCATAATCCCACCCTATTCATCTTAAGATTCGAATTCGGGACCTGCCACAAAAAGTCTCAAACTTTAACCACTGAGAAGTGTCCCCTCAGGGACCTTATTTGTGATCATATTGATAATTAGGTATTCGACGTGAAAACAAAGTCGATGACCAAGAAATGTGTATATTTACATGGAAGAAGAGGCCGGACCCATGCTCTAAGTCAAGTCTTGAAATGGGACGACTTACTGTCCTGTTTGGGTGATAGGAGAAAAAGATGTTTTTGTTTCGTATGATCTTTTCAATAGAATTGGTAGTAAGAAGTCAATTGGCCAATTATTTGGAAGTTGCACATGGAAGTCTAGTTGGGAAAAAGAAAAGACGATTAAGATACATTAGAAAAGGTAGCTATGAAGAGCGGAATGAAAAGTTTAGTGATGATTTTACGGACCGGAATATATGAGAGTTATCAAGTAATCGAGATTAACCATAATTATATATTCAAATGAATTTTATTTTATGGAAAATTATTCAATACATCATTAATGAAATTTAACAGGTTGTACATGAGGGTTTAGAAGGGTGACATGTGTCCTCTTAGAACTAGATGAAAATATTAAAAATCTAATTAATTTTGAAATGAGGTACTTGTCAACCTTTGAAGTTTGAACCCGTTTCTGGAGTCAAAAAACTACACTGACGGTGTATCAAATAATAACTCTTAGTTTATTGAAGTAGTATTTTAAATGAATTTTAGTTTGAAATCCAAAATTTTTTATTTATTAGGGTATATAAGTTTAAAATAAAATTTAATGTCAAGTTTTTTTTTCAATTAAGGACGTTAATAATTAAGATATGATTTTACCATGAAGTTTAGACCCAAATAAATTATTTATTTATTTTTTTGAGTAGATATGAGATTCTAGACATTGATTATGGTAGGATTTTATATAATGAGTATATGATTATATGTATAATTGAGACTCGATTGCATGGTAACTCTTACATACTTGACATACTTGGCTCAGTAGATCAATGATCTGATTATCTAAATTCAATTGTTTTATACAGCTCATAGTTAAATAATCAAACGTATCAACTATTACTTATAGAAAATATGAATCAATTTAATGGAAAACACATATTTCCAACCTTTAGAGCCATAATATGATAGGTAAATGTTAAATGATGAGCATGATTTCAATTTTGCGAAAGTTAATTTTTGGTATTGTTGGACATTTGTTCAATAAAATAGAGCTAGTCAAAACAAAACAAGAATAGGCATGGATTTTTGTATGGAGACCGAATTTGGCACTGAGTTTGGAATGAATAACGATTTAGCCACGTGTTTTGGAACGGTTGTTATCAAATTGGCACGCATGTATGAACTGATAAAATGTTCGATTTTATTAAAGTGTTAGGCACTTGATTTGGCATGGATGACATTTGGCATGGCTTTGGGCACGGCATTTAGATTTGGCTCAGCCACCGACACGGAACTCTAGTTTCCATGCCCAATTTCGTGCTAAAGTTTTTAAAAGAATACAATGAACCTGGAGAATGGTTAGATACGGTGCCTAATCCGTAGCAACTGTGGTGCCAAAAGGTTGGTTCCAAATATCATTGCAAATTTGTAACTGAATGGCACCAATTTCGGATTTTTATAATTGCGTGCCTTTACGCACGAAACATTTTCGTGTCTTGGCGTCCAAAATCATGTGACTAATTCATTGGTCATTTTGCTTTTAGGTGTTAGGCACCTATTTTGGCACGGATTGATGGTTTCCGTGCCATGTGTCATGCCAAATTTGGCACGATACAGTTTTTGGTGCCTATTGACCCGTGCCAAATAGGCGTTTTTCTTGTAGTGAATCATTACTCGAAAAAGTTTCGAATCTACCTGAGACCGCTCAAAATGAATATCTAGTATCTAACCATCTTAGTTAGACCATAATTCATTAATAATTTTTTAACAAAGACTGAGTATATGGGTCATTTCTGCCTAAAAAATGAAACTTAAAAATAGGAATAGAGTTACTTATAATTTTAGAGAAGAAATTATTAGATGGGACTGACCAATAGATTGTGTCATGTCAAATGAACCCCTAAAATTTAGACACAATTTTAGCCCAAGGTTTAGCCCCTTTTTAAAATAAATAATACATAAAGGGTAATTAGTCCCCAAATTTGAGATATTATTAGGATAGGGTTTTAGATATTTGATGAGTTGTCATCATATTATTGATTAGTCCCATAGATGACGTGGTGAATCAGTCCCACCTAATAATTTCTCATTTTTGAGGGTTTAATTTCTATAGATTTTGTGACCACCTATGTTATCTTGAAGTTTCAAAGAAAAACTGTATGGTCATGCTAATGATAATTGTTCATTTCACGTAGTTGTTAGTGGGCCTAATGTATAATTTGGGTTTAAACATTTCCCAACTTGCTCAATTTGAGTTTAAATATTTAAACTGAAACCAAATTGAGTCTAAACCTTATCAGAATGCACCAATTTGAGTCTAAGTTTGACGGGGCGTTGGCTGTGAAATGCACGCGCCAATGTGACGCGTGAAATTGCAATTATTTGAACTAAACTTAGTTTTCCATTTTGTCAAATTACGAATTTGAGCCTAAATCTATCAAAAGTTGCTCAATTTGAGCCTAAAAATGGCAAAAGCAAATTTATTCAATTATTAATTAAATAAAATTTAAAAAATACTATTTCCCATGCTGGCAATGCCACATCACGCCGTTACTGTTAATAATGGCGTGTGCATTTCACCACCAGCGCCCCGTCAAATTTAAGCCCAAATTGGTGCATTTTTATAAGATTTAGGCTCAATTTGGTTCAGTTTAAAGGTTTAGCCTCAAATTGAGCAAGTTGGAAAAGGTTTAGACCCAAATTGGATATTAGACCTTGTTAGTGAACCAAATTATTCCATTTCTGTCAATTGTCAGTGACAATTAGGAATTGGACATGAAAACAAATCAAGAACACAGAAATTAAGTATATATTTCTCTGCATCCGAGTTGTTAGCTCAATTAGTAGGTGCATCGTGCCAGGACTGTGAGGTCTTGGGTTCAAGTCTCACGGAATGTGAGTTTCGTTTATTTAATTTGATTCTTTATTTGTTTATCTGTTTGGTAGGTAGTAGTTTATTTAAGGTAGTTTCTTAGTTTGGTTTAATTTCTCATTAGATATTTGGGCATATAAAGATTTATTCTGATTGTAATGAGACTTCACTTATACCTCTTTAAAAAACTATATATTTCTATGGAAGGCTGGTCGAAGCCATGCAAGAAGCCATGAAAGAGGACACAATAAGATTATTCTAACCTTGACATCAAGTTTGAACTTATAAATGTTTCATTTTCCTTCGTTTCAATAGTAGTAGAATAATTCCTTTAGCCTTGTATGTTTCCTCTTTAGCTCTTATAAGGGGATACATGTAATTCAGTATTTAAAATTTTAATCCATATAAATATTAGTCATTAATATATATTTTTTATGAAAGGAAAATTTATTTTGATAAGACAAAAAAAATCTAGATATTAATTTCTTTAATTATAGAATTTTTACTCAACAATTTTTATATTGCAATATTAAAGGTATTTATGAAATAATCCATAAATCGGTTTATACCTCAATTTACACTTGAGGGTAAATATGCCCTTAAGAATGATAGAACAAGATGAGTGGCTCAGATTCAATCTAGAGTCCTAAGCTTGGTCGGATTTGATGCCACCATAATCATAAGTCAAGTAGGAAACGGATTTATTTTCTTATTTTTCCTAATATTAGGCCGAATTTTAGGAGTGATTATTGAATAATAATAATAATAATAATTTAATAATTATTATTAGCTCAATAATAATGGTCAGAAAAGAATTAAAGTTATCTCACATGATTTTCAAGTTCAACGGATGCTTAATTCTTATGTGACGACCATTCCTAATTACATGAAAAACACATAATGCCATGTCTAAATTAGATATGTGGGATGTCATTTAACACTTTGAGACTTAGTCCCAACCGCCCATGCCCTAAATTTGATCATTGTCGAATTAGGTCAAAAATCCAACTTTTGCATTTTGTTCAATTAAGGACAAAAGGCGAAATTGATGGAATTGAGAGGGCTAGAGTGGTGCGATTCCAACAATGATATACCATGATGGTCATTGACTTCCATAGATCATTCTGGTAAAATTTCGTCTCAATCTGACTTAGTATGAAAAACTTTTTCACGGTTTTCAATTAAGGACAGTTTGGGGTGAGAAACCAATTTCACCATGGAGAACATGTCAATTTCGACCAGAACTTTTCCTAAGCTCTTCTTATGGTAATCGAACCATATTGGTGAAATTTGGGCTTAATTTGACCTCAATCGTAACTTTTCAACGGTTTTCAATTAAGGACATCTGCTCGGAAAAGGTCAAATTGAAGCTCAACATGAGACCATTTGCATGAAGTGAGTTAATAAGGTCATATTATGGTTAAAGGCTAGTCAATTTCGTGCCTTGCTTATTTCGACCATTTTATGATAACTTTTGCAAGTCTTTCAATTAAGGACATATGGCTTTCCACCTTGGTTTAGTCATTTCTCATTTGCTCTCTGTTTTGACCGAACCATAGGCCAAGAATGGTTAATATATGCTTAATTTCGTGGCTTAGTGGTTCATGGTCGAAGTTGGGTTCGTTTTGGCTATCTTATCATCGAATCAAGTTAAAATTCAAACACGACAAGAACCCGGGTCAAGGAAGATTGCGGCAAAATGGTCAGAGATGTGTGAAGATCGGCATTTTATGAAGTCATGGATGATAGTCAACGTCGAAAGTCATGTCAAAGTCTCTCATTATTTTCTAGGAAGGTTCCTTGAATCGTTGGAGAAGAAAGACAAGCAAAGAAGTCAAATCGGATTGCAGCATATACTTGGTGACTAAGTACAAAGCAGACCGTCGGCCTTGATACCAAGCCCAGGCCACCCAGTATATAAAGGGACCTCCCCCTTCAGTTTTCAACACGCTTCTACAGCAGCACACTTGCTCCGCGTAAAAACTTAAGCTCCGCGCCTATTTTTGCAGGGTTGCAACCCTGCAAAAGTATCTCTTTTTTCATCACGAGTCAACTTCGTTCATCAATATTTCTCTTTTTAATCTTGTCTCAGGAAATTCAAACAACTCTCTGTGAGTTTTCTCTCTTTCAATCTTGTCTCCGGACGTTAAAACATTGTACATGTTTTTTCTTTCCATGAATAACAATCAGCTTGTTATTTCATTTACTTTTCAGCAATCAAAGTTTTGAAACATTTACTTTTGAGAAGCAGATCTGGGATCGATGATTTAAATGCTCCAGTGTGACTTTGATCCAGTTCCCGCAATTTACTCGCTCTGATTTATTTTTCGCTGCAACGCGCATTAGCAACATGTTTCTACACCTCTTTGTCATTTACAGCAAAATGACTGGCACTCCCCGCGCTGTCATATAAGGCTTTTGACAAGAGATTTTGGCGCAACAAAATCATTTTTAAATTCGTGCTTTTATAAATGGTATATAGATAGATGGATACAAAGTGAGAAAAACAATTGACCAAGTAATACACTCGAGGAATTTGAAGCCTTGGTGTCACGGACTAAGTCTTCCCTCGCTTAATGCTCGTCCATGTGGCACTTAAATGGGCTCTCCCGATCAAGTCAGCCAATCTGATGTTCAATCTGAACAAGCAAACATTGAGCCACAATGTTAGTACGGGAAAAATAGCATAACCCCGGGGCATAGCTGCAACTATCCCGGTGACCCCCTCGTCTCGGAGAGGGAAAATGTTTTAGGGTTTTATTAATAATAAGTTTACAAAAGGATCTCGGGACTTACCAACCTAGGGCCAAAGGGGGCAGCCCTAGGAGGTGTGTTGATACATACCTTAACCAGTGAGACAGCCCAACTATCTGCCGACTGCTCACCCCCCTTTAAGAGCTAAACAAACTTAAGAGCTTTACCACGAGTAATAGTTAATGTGATTGAAAAGGGGACAAAAAACCTAAGACTAGTTAAGGTTGGCCCTTTACCCATGTCATCACCATGTACAAGGGTTTGGCCATGACATCCTCCCCCACTCAAACTGTCGACGACCTCGTCGACTTCGTTGCTAGGAATTCTTTAATCTTCTGCTGGAAGGCTTGCAGGTCAAGGGCTCTCTCCCAACTAACCTCCTCGGGTCCTAATCCCTCCCATTTTACAAGATACTCAAGAGTGGGTTTCCTACGTACAATAGAAGTTCTATTGGCTAGGATTTCCTCTACTCTGTGCTGGGAAGGTGGCTTCATGGAAATGGCCGTTCTAGTTGCTTTGCTACGACTCGGATCGTTTGTATCTGCATGGAAAGGCTTCAAGTTGCAAACATGGAACACCGGTGAACCTTCATCCATGAGGGCGGTTCAATTTTGTAAAAGGTGTTCCCTACTCGAGCAATGATCTTCACGGGCCCTTCGTACTTGCGCACCAACCGCCAGTCTCTCTTCCTTAAGAATCAGAGTTGTTCAGGGACTAATTTCACCAGTACAAGGTCCCCAACTTGGAATTGTTGTGGTCTCCGATCCTTGTCGGCCCATCTCTTCATCCGTTTGGAGGCTTTCTCTAAGTAATCCCGAGCAATCTCTGTGTTCTGCTTCCACTCTTTGGCAAAGGTGAAAGCTCGTGGACTCTTTCCCCTATACAGCTCCATTGGGGTGTGCGGCAACCTGGGTTGTTGTCCTGTCACAATTTCAAAAGCGGACTTATTAGTAGATTAACACTTTTGAGAACTAAAGCACAATTGGGCCACATCTAGCATAGGTGGCCAGTCTCTCTGGTTGGCATTTACAAAGTGCCTCAAGTACTCCAACAACCCATTGAACCGTTCGGTTTGGCCATCTGTTTGAGGGTGGTAGCTTGTTGAGATGTTCAACTCAGACCCTAGGAGCTTGAAAAGTTCTCTCCAAAACGACCCGGTGAATCTTGGATCTCTGTCACTGATGATGCTCTCGAGGACTCCCCAATACTTCACAACATGCTTAAATTTTAATTTTATCTTTTATTTTTATCATTTATTCCATTTATAGAAAAATTGCTCAACCAAATCAACATCATCAGTCTAAAGTGAAACTGCGCCACAAGCTTTTCAATTTTTTTTTTGGTTTTTTTTCAACAATGACCAATGACACAAAACGTATAATATTTCGTGTTCCACACATGGATTTTAGAATGTGGTTAAAACTAATTTTAAGGTACATACCATGTATTTTATGTTTGTATTTGTTCTTACGAAAGACTAAATTTATTTAAATTTTTAAATATTATTATTATATTATTAAAATAAGTCAATATAAGAAACGACTAATTGCTTTGTTTGTTTGTTGTAGTGCAAGGTATAGACTTGCATTCAAATTTGACATAGGATGCTTGAATGCTCTATAGATTTTAATAAAACTTTGATTCTCTTTGTGGCAAAAAAAAAACTTTGATTCTCTACATAGTAAAAAAGAAAAGTAAAGTTCTAAACATTTATTGGTAGAACATTTAATAAATGGGAAATGAAAATAAAATTAATAAGGGTAAATTACATTTATATACCATGTGGTTTTGAGTGAAACAAATATGACCCTTGAGAATTGAGATTTAAATTTTGATACTTAACTACCTTGTGCTTATTTTCTATTACCAAATCCTTGACAATGTTAATTACAAAAATAATCTTTTTATCATTTTAGAATTACTAAAATTATTTTATGTTATACTATATATGTTCTTGATAATTTTTATCAACACATAGTTTACAAATTAATCTAATAATTAGTTGCTTATGCTGGGTTTTGAAGTTACAAAAACAAATGATCGAAATTATAAATATAGATGCTAATATATATTGTGACTTGGTTTAAAAAATACATGAAGAGTTGGGATAAAACAGAAACATGTTTGTTAGGCTAAAAAGAATAAAAGAAATGAAAAGAAAAAGAAAAAAAATTAATAGTATTAAGGAATTTGGTAACAAAAAATAAACACAAAGTAATTAAGTGTCAAAATTTAAACTGTGTAAATGCCACGTCAGCCGCGTGATGGTGCCATCAAGCTAACCGTTCGAGAATGACTAAATTGAGTCCAAATTGCGAGTTCAGGGGGCAAACATCCAAATTAAAGTTTAGAGGGCAAAACGTCAAAATCGTAAAAGTTCAGGGGGCAAAAAGGGCATTAAGCCTATAATATTTATAGTTAGTTTTTTTGGGCTTTAATCACATATAAACCACTTACATAATTACCTAATAATAAACTAATAAAATTATGACACTTAAACAATTCTATATATTAATACTTGGTTTAATAAATAGTGTATTGTATAATAATTCTATCTTTGTGTAATGGGTATAATAAATAATGAAGTTTATTAAATTTACAATATTTAATCACAAAAAAAGTTATACCGCTATGAATTTATAAGAAATGCATAAATTATAAGTTTTAAAAGGAGTATCAAGAAACTATACATGTTCTTGGTGTTAAGGATTCACATGTGAGGGAAACATCCCACATCATAAAGAGATG
>AWUE01021783.1:0-14731 GCA_001974825.2 Corchorus olitorius
GGGCATATATACATGAAGGACCCAAGAAACCATTAGTCTAGACTTTTGGGTTCAGGTTGGTGTCCGACATGTATATGGGCCACTCGGTGGGCCTTGCTGGAGCAGACAAGGCCCGGGTTCCTCTCCCAACAAGTGGTATTAGAGCTTGGTTAGACTCGATCGGTGTGGCCCATGAGCACGGTAAACCCGGTGTCTGTCCCCGCCAGGGGTGTGCGATTGTGGAGTGTTGTGCTTGCACTCTACGGGTTAAGTCTTGGATGGCCGGTAATTGGCTTAAGACTTGACGGGTTGGGCCGCACGGGGGAAAGATGATGACTCACAAGTAAATCGGGGGAGATTGTTAAGGATTCACATGTGAGGGAAACATCCCACATCATAAAGAGATGGGTTGTTTGAGGGGCATATATACATGAAGGACCCAAGAAACCATTAGTCTAGCCTTTTGGGTTCAGGTGGGTGTTCGACATGTATATGGGCCACTCGATGGGCCTTGCTGGAGCAGACAAGGCCCGGGTTCCTCTCCCAACACTTGGTATGGGTTTAACATGGTGCTTGGTAACACCATGAGCAATATCTTGTTAGTATTTGAATAAACTTTTGAGAAACTGCTTGGATAATTTTTTTCCCCTTTTTTATTCAAAACAAAGCTTAGTTCCAAGAAAGAAAGATGTCGTAGGTCCTGTATCCTTCATCACCCCAATGTTTTGGCAATGTTTTACTCATCGTAGGAGATAATTTTATAACTCTTACCGTTTCATTCACATCGTGACTTTTTTCTAACTTTTGTTAACTAAAAGCTTGTTTGGCATCGTTTCCCGTTTCCTGTTTTCTGTTGCCAATTTTTCAGTTTTTAAAAACAAAACAGTGAAAACATGTTTGTCAGGCTGATTCTGTTTTCAAAAATTTTGGAAACAGAAGCAGTGTTTTGGAAAAAAGTGGAAGTAAGAATTTTGTGTTTTCATGTTTTTCCAAAACACTTTCAAAACACAGAAGCACAATGATGAACAGTAACTCACATGCTTTTTAACCATTTTTTTTTACTTTTTTTATTTAAAAACACATACAACCAATCTGTATATCCAAACATGTTTTTGTTTTCAAAAATTGACAGTGCAACAAAAACAAAACGAAAACGAAACAAAAACAAAAAACAGAAAAACGAAAACGATGCCAAACTAAAGGGGTTGTTTGGCATTGTTTATGTTTCCTGTTTTCTGTTGCCAGTTTTCTGTTTTTGGAAACAAAACAGTGAAAACATATTTGGCAGGCTGTTTCCATTTTCAAAAATTATGGAAACAGAGTATTTTGGAAAAAAAGTGGAAACAAAAATTTTGTGCTTTTATGTTTTTCCAAAAAACTACCAAAACACAGAAGCACAGTCATAAACAGTAACTCACATACATTTTTACTTTTTTTTTAAAACTTATTTATTTAAAAACATACAACAAAATTGTATATCCAAACATGTTTTTGTTTTCAGAACATTGACAGCACAACAAAAACAAAAAACAGAAAAACAAAAACGATGCCAAATGGCCCATAAGCTTGTACTTTTTGTCTTTGATTTGTTGTTTTATTATTTAAAAATTATAATTGATTTTAATATTGATTTATGAAAATATATAATAAATTGATTTTAATATTTTGATTATAGTATTTATTTATTTCATCAGTTTTGACTTTGACATTTCATAGACATTTATTTATATAATTTAATTAAAAAAATGAAATGTAGATAATTTAATTTCCTATAAAGCTTAGCATAGATATTTGAATAAGAACAAAAAAATGATAGTAATAATTAGTTGATTATATCACCTATGATGAACCAAAGACTTGATTTTTGAATCAAGTTGATAACACTAATGTATTTAAATTAAGAGTGAACCAAATTGACAAATATTTTTGGATTAAAAGTTGTAGAGATGCTATGGATGGTTTGTTAGATTAAATACTTAAGAGAACATTAAAAAGAACATAAATGATAAATGTAAGGAAGAGAAACCTAATCTGTTATCTAAAAAAAGAAAGAAATCTAATTTGTACTAATTTTTCAATATATTTCTATGTCATTGTGGTAGTTATTTTCATGCTAAAAAAATTTGTAGTATGGTTTCAAACTATTACTATGTTATGCCAATTGGGTCATTACATCTTCATTATTGTTGATTGAGGAAAAGATGTGCATTAGATTATCTGACGAACTTTCCTACTTTGTTTCCTTCCTCTTTATACATTCCTACTAATGACTTCACCTTTGATCATCTTCAAGTTTTGATGGACAATTTGATCTTTGATATACTTTTATGCTAAAGAAATTCAACCTAACTGAACTTGCAGCCTTGCAAAGTTGGCCCCAATAATTTGATTGTATTGTTCAATTTATTTATTTTTTTTTCGGTTAGCAAGAAATTTCCTTAAATTTCAAACAATGAATTTATGAAGGTTGGCTTCACATAAATTGAGATATTAGAAATATTAACTGATTTAAATCTAAAATAAATTAGAGGTTTATATTTGATACACTGTATAACGTCTATACACAATTAGGCTACCAAAATTTGACACATTATTAAGCAATTTGAAAATTTGATGGACCCTTTCAAACAAATAATAATAACTTTTAATTAAGAAAAATTATAAGAAGTAAAACAACAATAAATTTATAATTAAATGTATGAAGTAAAGTATGTAATATGTATCTCTCCCAAACCCTCTTCCACAACCATCTCTTAACGTTCCTATCTCTCAGTCTTTTTTTTTTGCTTTTTCTTTTCTTTTAAGTTCTATAATATTTCTTCATAATACATCTTAATTCATTATTATTGAATTTGTTTTGAGTCTTTTTGTGAGGGAATGATTCTCTTCATCTCCATCCTATATTTCTTCCTTACTACATAATAAACCGGGATTTTGGTGTTTAGCAATGGTAGAAAACCTAAACAATGGATTTTAGTTGATGATTTAAAGCTAAAATAGGACTTATCAGACAATTGAGAAAAGCGGATAAAAAAGAAACTGATATTTTTCACATTGTCAAATTGAATCATCACACACGATCAAGTTTTAATAAATTGGGATTTTTTTCAACTTTTGTTTTAATTGAAATTGGGAAAAGCCAAATAGGATATAGCCGATTTAAATCTTCTTCCTGTATAGTAGTATATCAATGAAATCTACAATAAGATCAATGTTTTTTAGTTGATTGTGTGACAGCCCCACTTTCAATTAAATTTTTTTTGATGATTTTCTATAAGCTTTTTAAAAGTTTTTTTTATGCAGATTTAAAAGGAGATCTTGATGAACGTAGAGAAAATTAAACTTCAAACCCATAAATTAAAATAATTCCTTTTGCCCCGCCTCTTACCGCTCTTGCCCTTTTTTTTGTCTATTTTCAATTTTTTTTTAAGTTTAGCCGTAAATTAAAATTTTATTGTTATTTTAAGGGTAAATTCCACAATAAATAACTTATAGTTATAGGGTTTTAGAAATAAAATATATAACTAATTCACTAAGTTTAGCTCAAGTTAAAATAAAAATTTTATTTTAAGGGTTAGAAAAATTAAAATTTGTAAAGAGTGTGTTGGGATCAATAAAGTGATAACATGTGGTCTGACATGTAATGGACACATCACGATGGAGCATTGTATGGAACAAAGGGGCGGGGTGTATAGCAAAATTCCATAAATTAAATATATTACTGCCTCTGTCCCCATATATCTGTCACCTCACCTTTGGATATAAAATACTTAAACTACCTAATTTACCCTCATGGTTGACTATTCCACTCTCTAGAGTCAAGCCACATATTTGGAAAAAAAAGAGTCAAGCCACATAAATGAAGTTTGGAATTAATTACACCAACCTTAAGTACGTCAATTTTATTAGTTTTATTACACCTAAGATCTATTCAAATTTTGGAGTAAAAAATTTGATTATAACTTGGTGTCAACTGTCATGAAACCAAAAAAAAACTGTCATGAAACGAAAAAAAAAGTGGTTTTTAAAATTTCGAAAGCCACATGGGAAGAAAGGTGCGGTCATGGGGCTGTATTTGTTGGGATATGAAAATTTGCTATTTTACTTCAGTTTTTTTATGCGGAACTGTCTCCTTCCTCTTGCGGCGGGAGTCCCAGACTTTCCAGTCTCTTTACAGTAGTGGGTTTTCGATTCATGAATACGTTAATTTTATTAGTTTTATTATACCAAACTCTAATCAAAATTTGGAGTAAAAAATTTTATTGAGGAGAGAACTTTTTTTTTACCGTGGAGTGTGCTGCTGCTAATTATTGTGTGGAAAATTGTAAATGTATGGAAAATTGATTTGAAGTTATATGCAAAATTAATGAAAAAAGATGTAACTATAGTGCAGATAGGGGAGGGGTAATTTAGGTAAGCAACTTAAAATAGTTATTAAATTTATAAATCTAACTAACTCCAACTTCTTTTCTTGGTATGTTAAATTCTGTTAGAGGTGACAAATATATGAGGGGTAGAGGGAGTATAAAGTAAAAATAATTCTTGGCAAAAAAAACTAAAAACAATTATGAAAAGTAAATCATTAATTACAATTATAGTTGATTATTAATATCTTTCCGTAATTTCAAAAAATTAAATATTAGATTTACAAAATTTTTCCATAATTAATAAAAAAATTCAATGACTAAAAAGAATACTCATTAAAAATTTATTATACTATAATACTAATGGTATTTTAGAAATTTCCCAATTAAGATTTTTGAGTTCGTGATTTTATACTCACCCACTATAACCAGGTGCGCGACGCGGGTCGGATCCGGATTAGTCGGGACAAAACCCTGGATACTGGATGGGATAAAAAAAAAATTTGATTCTCTAATTAATTAGAATATATCCTTCTTCAAATGTCATAACGTGTAAAGGAGTATAATTAAATGAGGAAGATGGGTAAAAGTATCCAGGAGGTCCCTGTACTATATGATTTGTGCAATTTGGTCCCTGTACTATTTTTTTGTGCAAAATGGTCCCTTTACTATCAAAAGTGATCCCCGCGATCCCTGACGTTAGTGAGCCGTGACGGAACTGTCAAAATTGCTTATGTGGCACTAACACTGTTAATTGTGCTGACATGGCATCCGCCATGTGGAATTAAAAAAATAAAAAAATCAAAAATGTATTTTTTTAAAAATATAAAATTATTTATTTAAAATAAAGAATTTTTTTTTCTTACGAACACCAAAATACATTTCTCTTTCCTCACCAAAAGATCAAAGACCCTCTTTCTCATGAACCAATGAAGAACACTTTGAATGTTCTTCTCCAAAACTCAGCATCATCACCATTAGCTCCACCGTTAGCCACCATGTCATCAACCTTCGCCACCATGCCAATACCCTAACCACCGCCGGAAAATAACAGCCCAAACAAACAAGATCCAGAAGGAAAATAACATAAAGTTCTCCCATGTAATCATAGTTTCTGTTGTACTGAGGTTGGCTCGGGGTGGGTTGCTTGACATGTTGTTGGCTCTTTAAAGAACAAATTGCCAATTTCATGCTGGTAAGAAAACACTTGTTGGCGTTGCTTTCTGGGTTGCGATTGCAGTGGAGAAAGCATTGCCAATCTGGAATTAATGGGGATGGTGAAAAGGGCAAAAAATGGTGAATAAGCCTCATACCATGGAAGTGGAAAAAATTCGTGGAGTAAGGTAATTTATAACAACAAGTGGAATTAATGGGGATGGTTTTAGTTTTTGTGAAATAAAACAAGAATTTGGGGTAGAAATTGAAGAGTCATGTGGTCTGATTTAACAAGGTTTGTATATAGGTGGCAAATATTGTAACTTTGTAAGGAGTCTGACATAGACTCTTATACATGCCGGATGAGAGCTCAATTATCCATTGACACTTTTTGCAAATGTTTTTCTTATAGGTTTCCTTTGACTTTTTTTGAATGTTGCATCCTTGGAAAATAGTTGCATTAGTCTGCAACTCAACCAGGGAAGAGGAAGAGTTAAGAATTGGGTAATCCTCATTTGATTGGGACAAATTCTGGTTGCGAGGGACTTGTGGGGCTTGGAGGTTTTTGAACACTTGTACTGGCATGGTGGCTAATGGTGGAGCTACGGTGATGATGTTGAGTTTTGGAGAAGAACATTCAAAGTGTTCTTCTTCATTGGTTCATGAGAAAGAGGGTCTTTGATCTTTTGGTGAGGAAAGAAAATGTATTTTGGTGTTTGTAAAAAGAAAAAATCTTTATTTTAAATAAATAATTTTATATTTTGAAAAATACATTTTTGATATTTTATTTTTTTAATTCCACGTGGCGGCTGCCATGTCAGCACAGTTAACGGTGTTAGTGCCACATAAGCAATTTTGACAGTTTTGTCACGGCTCACTAACGTCAGGGACCGTGGGGGATCACTTTTGATACTAAAGGGACCATTTTGCACAAAAAAATAGTACAGGGACCAAATTGCACAAATCGTATAGTGACAAATCGTATACCGAGGAAGATGTAATTGCAATTTGCATATTTTATATATGACCAATATTTTTGCAGAGCTGGCTTACACAATGGAGGTAAATGAGAAGTGCGACATCTACAGCTTTGGCGTGCTAACACTTGAAATAATGAGCGGCAAACATCCCGGGGATCTCATCTTGGCTCTATTTTCATCGTCATCATCATCAATGGCGTCATCCCCATCCTCATTGCCCATGACTCGGCACACATTGATGATCGATGTGCTAGACCAACGCCTCCGACCTCCAATTACAAATAGAGTTGCAGAAGGTGTTGTTTCTACTGTGCAACTAGCATTTGCATGTTTGAATGCTAATCCACAGTATCGACCAACAATGAAAAATATTTCTTCAGCACTTGCAACTCAACCGCCGCCACTTTCCAAGCCATTGTCCATGATAGAATTGGGAGAACTCATTGCTCCTTGAAGCTCTCAACCATTAGGCTTTTCATAAAATCATGACAGAATTGGGAGAGGTCATTGCTCCTCAATGCTCTGCTATTTAATTTCGTTTTCTTCATATGAATGTGAATTAAACACTTTATGCTTGTTTTCTTTTTCAGTAAACCTGGTCAATCAACTCATGCTATTATTAGTATTTTCTTCATGGAATTTTAAGATCTTTTAACTTAATTTATTGCCGCCTAGTAAATATATTTATCCCATTCTTGCTTCTTCCTCAATGACCGCTAATTCTGAAGTTGAATAATTAATGAAAATTAATCATAAGATGATTAAAGCAGAGGATCATAACTAAAGAACAAGAGGAACCAAATTTGCCATTAAATAAATCAGATAATGCATGTTGTGTTCACAATAAATTAAGTATCTTCACTAAGTAGAAATTCACAATAAATTGAGTATCTTCACTAAGTAGAAAAATTCAAGTATATCTTCGATATCTTACACATGCAAAGCAATCTGTTAACCATGTTGCACTGTGAAGCGGTTATGACAGAAATGATGACTTCTATTGCTCATATCTCTTTTGGCTTGAACTCTACCAGATTTCTGGTTACAAAATAAGTTATCATATAATCGGTCAAAAGAAAAAAGGTCATCATATAAACAAAAGTAGAAGTAAAGCATAGAGAAAACAAAATTCTCAATGTAAGTTGGAGCAGTAATTAAATTACCTCAGGCTTGAATCTCCTTAGCTGATCATATAAATTGATCAATCCTTGGTGAAGCTGAATCTACTTGCTCATAGTTGATGACAAGTAAAAGTTCCAAAAAATGGATGCAGTTGACATGAAAGCTACACGGGTTTGAAGAGGAACCACCCTGTTAACCAACCAAATAGATTACACAAGCGTGTTACCATAACCAACTAAAAGCCAAATAAAATAACAACTAGGCTTAAGATATTCTCAGACAATGTGTGGGGTTTGCGCCAAAGATATGGTATCAGAAATGGAATGTCAAAAAATGAATGAAAACATAAGGAATAAAAAGAAGCATATGGCAGAAGTAAGATGAGCAAAAATAAACAAGTGAGAAGGAAAGAAACAGAGACATTGTCAAAACAGAGGAAAAGTTGGAGGAACCAGAAACAGAGGGAGAAATGAAGGGACACAATAAACAAAGAAGGCAAAAATCAAAATCAATAGCTGAATATCCCAAAGATCCATAATCTAAAAGTTGTAAACTGAAATAACATAAGATATAGGTAGGTCAAAAAATTTTCTTTCAACATTGAAGTTGTTCAAGTAGCAAAGGAGATGGACAAACAAGACATATATACCAAAAGTTCAACACGCTGACAGGGATCCAAAACCTAAATCCTGCAATAAAATCAAAGATAAATATCAAATTACATGGAAGCTAGATAGATATCTTTATCAGGCCAATATGCATATTGCTTCAAAAGAGGTTTTACCGTAAAATAATGTTGGGAGAGCATCCTTCTGATATTTATTTGGGAGCTCTGAGAGCTTTCCTAGCCACAGATTGTTCCATGCAAAGACAACAGCAATCACACATGGACCGAGCACTATCTGGTTTAATAAAACCTACAAGAACTAAATGGCATAAGTTTTATTCCAATTAAGTTTGTTTCTTCAACTTTAAAATCTACTGCATTATGAAAGCTAAACAACCAAATTGAAAGAATTGTACCTTCAGTATCAGGTTTTGTGGTGTCTGTTGTGGTAAACACTGATCTAGACACTTATACCATGCATATGAACCAGGACCATACAAAAGAAAACCATAAGAAACCATCCGCAAGGCACGAAGCCAATCATGGTCTGCAATGATGCGTGACATGATATCCTAATATGGAAATTAGGTTAAAATACAAATTAAAACTGTCAAATGCATGGGAATACTGAAGTTGATATAGTAAGAAAGCATCTTACGAAGAAGCAAAAGTTTCATAAAAAATAAGAAAATATTAAAAATACACACACACACATGTGAAGAGAATATGATTGACAGGTAATAATTGCAACGAGCAAACCCCTAATCACTCAACCGAAACTGATGTGATAACCTAAACTGCCATATATTGTGACCAAATATACCAGAGCTAAGTTTAGACAAATTAGCTAACTTTGCTAAGCCCAGTTCATTTTGGGAAGATAGTGATTTATGCAATTTTCTGATCTGTTCTTGAGAAAAACAGACTAAATTAAGCAACAGAAAGAGAAGAAGAAAATAAATCTCCAAGCAAACTTAGAATTCCTTAGCAGTTAAATTCAAGATGCATCATACAAAAGAGTAATAGAACTAGAAATTATTTGATAATAATTCTACACCTTAATAGAAAAAAGTTCATTGATTTATATAGACTCCTAGCATCCCCAGTCAACTAACGACTTTAACAAATACTTTAAGATAACTTAAATAATAAAAATTCAAATAAAATCCAATACAATGAAGAAAACCCGCAGTAATATCCTAGAGTCAAATTCTGCAATTTCCAGTAAACCTTAAAAAAGTATAATTGTAACACTTAAATTAACTACTACAGCACAAGTGCCAAACTAAGGCTTGGGTGTTATAACCTTAGCGTTATGCATGCCTTCTAAGTTCTACACACTTTTAGGCTGCCATCATACTTCGTCACCAATACCAGTTGCATTCCATTCCCTACACTTCAACATAACAACTCTATATCGTAGATAAGACAAATATGGTTGAGTAACTTGGCAATTCCAACAACTTTACTGACACATTTTCCCTTAAAAGTTGAGATGATTATAAGTTTATTACGCCTGAAAAATTGATTCCCCCTTATTTCAAATGTTAATTGAACGCAGACAATATTTCCAGGAAATTTTCTCGGCAACCAAGCTAAACTTTGTAACTGAAAACATGACTAAGAATATTAACAATCGCAGCAGCTCGATAACATAAAATGCTAAATTTACCGGTCCAAGAAACTAAGAAAGTTCATCACCAAGTAAAAAGAAAATAAAATGCTTGACTGCCACAATTTCCCAAAAGTTAGAAATCCCTAAGATTCCGACAAGCTCAAACTTTTCCAAGCTTTCAAAGCAACTACAACATAAAACCGAGGAACTGACCTTATTTGTATCAGAGGAACTAGAAAGGGACTGTTTTTGCTTTCTCCAGCGGTCGCTGAGTTGAGCAATAGTGTCGCCAGTTAGAGCAAGCGAGGCAGCTGTCACCGCTTGCTTCAACGGAAAACGGTAACCGCCACCGGCGGTTACCTCCGCCGTTGAATCTGAGGGCTTCGAATTCGATGAAAATGGCTTCTTTTTGCTCCTTATCTCTGGAATATTCCACCCCCAAAACGCTCCATTACCGCCCAAAGCTTCCATTTCGCAAAACCAGAAAAGCCACACACTCGCTAGTCGCTACTGACCGGGTTATTCGTATTGATGATTTTGAATTTATATATATATACAATACAAGCATCTCGAACGACGTCGTTAGGGCCTCTGCAAAGCAAAATGGTCTCAAATTATGGGCTTTTCAGCCGAAATTCTTATTTCTCAAACTGGGCAAAAGGCCCACAACCAGAAGATAACAGCCCAATATCCATTTTTTCTAATTTTTTCTTTCTAATTTTAATTTCATTAAGCAATAGGGTAGCCGCCCGGTCGATGTTCTCCAGTTTCTCAGTTTTCCTTGAAGGTTGAAGTATTAGCTCTCACTCATCAGGCTTCAACTTTAAATTTGATCTCTCCACCCTTTCGAGTCGAACTCACTTCACCGGCACTTACCTACGTTACGCTTGTCAACCCCTCCGCCACCAAGCGGCGACAAGTGAAAGGTAGCTAAACTCCGGGACAGGCGGCAGGAAGCGGCGGCTCTTTCGTTTCTCTTGGTTTCAGCTTGGTCCGGTCAGGTGAGTTGTCTTGCTTCCCTACTTAGTCTACTCAATTGTTTCCTGATGGTTATTTTTCTTTATTGAAAATGTTAAAGCTTTTTCTGAATTAAGCTATGAATATTCATATTTGATAATGTTATTGTTATGTCTGAGGCTTTGGGATGGAGTATCTGATTTCAAGTTAAGTGATTTGAATCCTATGTGTATATGAATTAATAAAGCAGAGTGACAAAATTTTGCAGCAGCTAGTGGAGCGACCTTAGGGAAATAGTATTAAGCATGGGTTCAAAAAACAAAGACCAGAAGACCAAAAATAAGAAAAAGAACAAGGACAAACCTAATTCTACACCCTCACTGCAAGATAGCAATGGCAACAAGAATGAAAGTGGCAGTGGCAAGATCATCACCGATGCCAGATTCGCATCTGTACACTCGGACCCTCGGTTTCAGAAGGTTCCGAAGCATAAGACAAAAGTTGTTATTGACTCTCGTTTCACTCGGATGTTTAATGACAAGAGATTTGCTCCATCTTCGGCTCCTTTGGATAAGCGAGGGAAGCCTAAGAAGGGAAACTCACAGAGCTCTCTTCGCCATTATTATCACCTAGAAGACAAGGAAGATGAAAAAGAAGAAAAGAAGAGAAAGAAAGATGTTGTCAGTGAAGAAAGTGATAGCGAGGAGGTTGATGAGGAAAGTGAGAGTGAAATGTTGGAAAAGGATAGTGATGGTGAGTCAGATGAGGAGGAAGAGGAACAATCAGAATCCGGTTCCACTACCGAAGAGGAAGATGTTGATATAATTTATGAGGAGGGAGAGCCTGAAATACAGGTACCGTTTCCTATCCTTGTTTATGCTATTTTGGTTTGAATTGGATTCTTTCATTTAGCTTGTTTGTTTGGTTTGCTGTCAAAATCATGGAAATGAATTAGGGTATTGAATCTATTTAATCTTTAATATCTTTATTTTATATTCTGTCTTGATGTTGGTAAAAGGACAACAGTTTTTCGAGTGTTACTGAAGAATAAAGAAGACTAACTTTGTGCTTTATGATCTCTGCTTTGCAAAGTTAAAACTTTCATAAGCTTCTGAAAGCTTTTCCACAAGCTGTTTGTGCTTGCTATTTTATTAATTTTACTGCAATTATTATATTCTATCTATTGGTTACTTGCCAGGAAGAAAATATCCCGATGATTGAAAAGGAAACCCGCAGGCTTGCTGTTGTTAATATGGATTGGAGGCATGTTAAGGTATGTTACTGGAGAGTACAATTGTATTATATCATTCTTAATTTCATTTAAAGCGAAATATAGCCCAATGGATCAAAATGCATGAACTTAGCCCAATCAAGATAGTTTGTTGAAAGAATTTTTGTTCCTATTATGGTGTTTCCTTTAATTTTTGAGTCAACATTAAACTCGAAGGGGGCACAAAGGACCATCTTTTGTGGAAGAGATTACTAAGAATTTTAGGTTATGGCTATCATACAAGTATCTTGGGTGTTACAGCTTTTGCGACCTTAATGTTAAGAATCGATTATAATTCTTGCTAAACTCAATATGTGCTTCGAAGTTCTCACTTGTGCTCCGTATTCTTCGATCTTTGTGAAAGCTACAACTTGTGCAGTAGATTTTTCATGGTATAAGATATTTTTCAGCTGCACCATATCTATATATTCCATCTTCTCATATATCTATTGGGTCTTCCAGGATTGTTACTAGTAAAAAGCAGAACCACACAGCTTGACTTCTGACTTATTTTCTGCACTTCTTATATGTAGGCTGCTGACTTGTATGTAATGTTAAGCTCGTTTCTCCCTAAAGATGGACAAATTATGTCAGTGTCTGTTTATCCATCTGAGTTTGGACTCCAGCGTATGAAAGAGGAAGAAATTCATGGACCGGTAGGGCTATTTGATGATGAAAATGAGGAAGATGATGAAGATGGTGATGATGAAATTGATAATGAGAAATTGCGTGAATATGAGAAAAGTAGGCTAAGGTGATTATTTCCGTTTTTTTTTTTTTATTTACTGTTAAAATGCTATCTTTTTATTTCTTTCTTTCCTTTTTCTATCTTTTGAGTCATTGTTGCGGCCTTGTGTTATTAACCAGTATTATTGACTGACATCTGTAATCTGGACAAATATTTTCTGTAGTTTTATTATGTCCTAAGCCTGGTTTCCAATTACACTATGTCCTGGTTGCTCTAGTATTCTGAACTTCGAATGTGATTTACATCTCTTACATTATGCAGGTGTATAAATTGAAATTATGTTGTACTCAGTTTACCTGTATTCATTATTTATTGTCCTTCCAGGTACTACTATGCAGTAGTAGAATGTGATTCAAGTGCAACAGCAGATTATTTATACAAGGCTTGTGATGGAGTGGAGTTTGAAAGGTCAGCAAATGTGCTTGATTTAAGATTCATTCCCGACTCCATGGAATTTAAACATCCACCCCGGGATGTTGCAACAGAGGTATATCTGTTTGCCTGTTATATTTATATTGCTATCATTGCATTTTTATTTGATGGAAACTAATTTGGAAGCCTAGGCACTTAGTAAAACTATGTATGACTGCAAATATTTAAAGATCTTCATCTTTTCTCAGGCACCTGCAAACTATGAGGGTTTAAGTTTCCATACCCAAGCACTACAGCAAAGTAAAATTCATCTTACATGGGATGAAGATGAACCACAACGTGGGAAAATTTTGAAACGAAAACTTAATGCTGAACAGGTTAGTGTGTCTAGTTTGTAATTCAAGCAACTTTCTTTTATCTGTTGTCCGTGAAATTCAGTCCAAGACAATGCATGCTTTTGTCTTTTATACTCTAGTCCTCTGACTTGGTGAAGGGAATCTGAGTAAACATTTCAGTGAATCTCTTATGTAGTTTCTTTTATTCTATTTGTTTTGGAGTCATCTTATGGAAAGTGCTTTCAAGATTCCATGTGGAGATGAAATTTTAGGATGACTAAAGGTGCTTTCATGATTTCCTCTGAATATTATATCTTTATTATACTTATTTGCTCCGTTGTTGAAGTGATTCTCAGTTGTTTCTTTTCGTTTTATAAATGTTATCAGATGCTGGTAATTGTGTTATATTGATTGAAAGTCTATTTTTTTGTACTCTTTGGAGTTCCTTCTAGGTTAATTTATCTTTGATTGTGATTGTAGTCTTAATACTTTGGGTGACAATAGATATTGAGGATGATGAAAACAATGAAACAGTCATGGAAAAGACAAGGTTGCTTTTAGCACTATATTTCTTTGGAATTCATTGACGTTTGTCTAATTTTATACTGCTTCTGATTCCTGCAGCTGGCTGAATTGGAACTAAAGGAGTTTCTGGCTTCTGATGAGAGCGAAAGTGATGATGATGAGAATGAAGATGCCACAGAGGTTCAATCTGATAAGAAAAATAAAAAAAGAGATAAATACCTTGCCTTACTCCGGTCTGGTGATGGTTCCGATGAAGATGGTGAGGACAATGACCAGGATATGGAAGTTACTTTCAATACTGGTCTGGAGGATATAAGTAAGCGCATTTTGGAGAAGAAAAATAAGGAAGCAGAAACCGTATGGGAGGCCCAACTCAGGAAAAGACGGGAGAAAAAGAAGGCAAAGAAAAATAAATCAAAGTATTCATCTGAGGATGAGAGTGATGAGACTGATATAGAAAATACCGAAGAACCTGATGACTTTTTTGTTGAAGAGCCTTCTGTTAAGAGGAGTAAGAAGGAAAAGAAGCAACATGAAGAAGATAAGGAGAAGGAAGCTGAAGCAAGCAGAGCAGAACTTGAGCTTTTACTCACTGACGACAAGGGAGCTGACACTGGTGTTAAGGGATACAATCTGAAGCCTAAAAAGGCTAAAGGCAAAAAGGGAAAAGAAGTTATAGATGAGGAAAAGATACCAACTGTT
>AWUE01021785.1:0-10038 GCA_001974825.2 Corchorus olitorius
GATGACGATGATCTTGTTCGGATTCAATGATAAACTTTAACTCAACCGGCCAACTCATCTCATAATTCAAAATATATTTATTATTCTTAAAAACCACCTCCTTCGAGTCACCCAGTTGGATAGTAACATATAATTCTCTGACCTCGAGTCCATCATGGGAAATACTCGCACCTTTAATAAAGTGGACATTTGATTACTTCCACAACCGACACTTGTTTCTCCCCACTTACTAGCGTAATTACTTTTAATTAATCGCCAATCACAAACTTCCATCTTCGTTCGTTATTATCAACATCAAAGCACCTCTATCAAAGATACTGATCTGGCAATATTTTGATCAATCATTTCTTCTTCTTTAACATCTAGCTTAATTAAAATCTCTAGGCGCCACCTCGCATTGCAAAATTTAATTCAGATCAATAACCAGGTTGTACTACTAGGTTAAACTCGGCAACTCCACGATGAATATTTCCAAAAATCCTTCCACTAACAAACATAGTAATTATTTTCACGAATATTAACTTATTCTTTCACATGGACTTTCTAAGTCAAGTCGTTAAGCTTAAACACTTATTATTTCTTTTTAGTGTTGCTCGCATCATAAGCGGTACACGAGATTGAGACTCCGGCGCAATAAGAAATCACTTGCAGAAATGACATCGAAGGAAAAATCGTTGTCGATTAGGAAAAGAGTGGATACGACATATGTGGAAATGACACAGGTGGGAAACGACAAGTTTTGAGAATCTTCCCTATAAGCAATTGCATACTACAAAAATAGTCCAAAAATTCATATACCTCCACGTGATCTCTTAACAAGGTCAAATCGTAATGAGGATGTCCTCGTCGACAGTGTTCATGTTTTGAACAATGATCATGTTTTGGTGGCATGAATTTCTAAAAAGAGCAACGAGTTTGAAAATTTTAGGTAACATAAACGGAAGAGACACGGAATTTAGGATAAAAACAAAATAATTTAAAGAGACACAAAGTTAGTATTAAAAACAAGGTAAACCAAACATTTTGAAATATTTATTTATTTTTTTTTTAAAACAAAAAGTAAATTGAAATGGTAAATGGACACCTATGTATTCGAAACTTATCCTAAACTCACTACAGGCCCACTGGACTTATGAAACAAGGATGACAACCAGATGCTCTGATACCAATAAAGTTGTCACGCCCCGACCCGAAAGTCGAGCACGGACAACCGCCATGTCACCTCGAAACACGTGCCGGCCGGTCACGCATTCCAAAGCAACACGAAGCGTCAATATCAGATCAACAATTATGAAAACATGAATTAAGTATAAATTTAAAATACTGAAGTTTTGAAATCAAAGTAAAATGCGGATTCGTCAAAACCGACAATAGTGATAAAAATATTCCATAAATCGAAAACAAAGTCAAATCCAGATAATAAATCAATAGACAAGAAACAAGGCACGATATTGACAGTGAAAAGAGACAATGCCAGTGGGACCCGTTATGTAGTGAGAAGTACCTCTAAAAGCAGTGAATACAGCCTACGCCACCGACTCGACCGCCAAAGAAAACGCAGAGTCCTAACTACCCTGAAAACACAACAAGTAATTGAGGGGTGACTACAAGAATGTACTCCGTGAGTGAGCCACCCTCAAAAGAGGACCAGAAGAGGGTGGGGTGCACTCACAACTAAAACTGTAAATAAAATAAGGTTACAAAAACATGATTAGCAATAAAGCAAGTAAGTAAAATCATGTATCATTTTCATAAAACAAATGGGCTGCCAATAAAACCTATCTAGAGTGACTTTGGCCCGAGTCAACCTCTGGAACCGTCAGGGGCATTTTCGTCATAATCAAATAATATAATAGAAATCACGATTTTCTTATTTTCCTAAACATGCCCATTCCCCTGAAGTTGGCTGGGTCCGGTACTGCATGGTGGCCGCAGCACACCCAGTTTAGCTCCCTCATGCACACGCCGAACCAGTACATATATATGGCGTGTCGGGCCTGGAGCGACGAACCATGTGGATCCAAATCAAACCATGGTTCGCCAAATGAGTCCAACTACTAGCTAGTATACCACCAAAACAAGCCATACGTACTCCCTGGACTGCGTCCAGTCCACGACTCCCCGTATGCTTTCTAATTGTGTCATAATCAAAACCAAGAGTCATTCATGCACCCAAAACAATTTATTAAAATCATTTATAAAACATATTAATAAAACAGTAATAAAATAGTTCATCAACGGGTTCTTCGTTGAGGACAGCTCACTCACAGTTCAGGGGACTCGTACACCCCCAAAGTCAATCCACTATGAGCCTAGCCGATGTCTCGATCAGCGCCTCAGCCGTCTGATTGAGAAGCACGTGCAACACAAGAAAATCATTAAAATCAGTATCATAATCAAAATTTATAAACCACAGTAAAACAAAGACAATCGACCAGAACCATGGTAGTAAACCAAAATACCAAAACAGTTAGATAAAATAGAATAAAATCACAAGAAACACATAACCCAACCCCATGATCTCACTTAAACGATCTAAGCATGTTTATATAAGTCTTTCAGGGTTGTATGATGAGTTTTGAATTCATAATACACAATCTAGAGTTCAATTAATCATTTCCGAAATTTTAAGGGCAAAACTGTAATTTAGTTAACCAGGGTTAAAATGGTAATTTTAGCTGACCAAGGGCAAACAGTAATTTTGACATCTTAAGGCTGATATGGTAATCCTTTAACCTTTCATTTTCAATTATCAAGTTTAGATAAGCCAAATCCTTTTCTATGGGCAAAGTTGTAATTTTACACATTCAAGGGTAAAATGGTCATTTGGACTTATCATAGGTTCCACAATATACATATGAATTTATTGATGTGAGTAACAAGCTCAAATCCTCTCATTTCCACCAATAAAGGGTAATTGCGTAAATTTACAACTAAGGGGCATAATAGTAATTTATGCTCCAACAAACATTACGGAGTAATACAATAATCATTTAGACTTGTCAACGCAACCGACGAAGTCGTATTCGTTAAATTCCTCTTCCAAGGGTAATTTAGTAATATCCTAAGCAAGGACCATTTTAGTCAATTTATTATTATTATTTTTTTCTTCAAGGATAAAATTGTAATTATACAAACCCAAATTTTATGTAATTTCTGGCACCAATTTTTTTATTTCCCTTTCTTTTCTTTTATTCTTTCTTTTATTCATTTAGATTGGACCTACCCCTTTTTGGTCCAAAACCCTTTCCCCTTTCTTTTTTTCTTTTTATTATTTTATTTAAAGGCTTTGCTAACTTGGGCTTTAAGCCCAAGTCAGCAGGCCAGCGCAGACCAGGCAACGCCTGGGCCTGCAAGGAGGCCCGCCTAGCCAAGTTTCACCAGCCTTTATGGCTGGGTGGTTCCGGCCACACCATTGTTCGCCAGAATCTGGAATTCCAGATTCCGGTGAACCCCAAAAAATGAGATTTAAGTCAATTTGGTTACTTTTCTTTACTCATTTCAACCAATTTTATTTATTTTCCAATCAACATCACTCCCACACTCCATAACAAATCATTTCTAAGCTCACAAATGTTAAATTACCACAAATGTAATCAAATTCAAATCATCAACACTTACCCATAAACCATTATCATCATTTCCTTGCTTCCAAACCCCTCCATTGTGCAACCCATCATTGTTTTCACCTCCAAAGCACAATCAAAATTAATAATTCTTACTTCACCAAAAACCAAACTTAAGGAGTAGAGATATACTCATTAACTTACCCAATTCACATATATTCAATTTAACTCATAGGTTCTCTTTCCAATCCTTGAAATGAATGTTTCATTCACTTCTCCTCAACTTCTTGGTGTCAATCGACTTAATACAATGAAAGCTTGGATTGGGTAAGGTTGCATGTTGGATTGGGTAAGGATTTGATAAACAAATTTTAGAGAGAGAGAGAGAGACTTTCGGTTAACTATAGAGAAGAAATTGAAAAAAATTCCACGGGGAAGAAGAAGGGAAATAAAAGAAATGGGATTCATTTTAGCATTTGGTTTTATTGCCCTTAGCCCCAACTCTTTACCTTTTTTTTTTCAATTTGGTCCATGAGCTTCTCCATTTCACTCAATTGGAGCCTTATTTTTCATACTTATTTTCTCAATTCTTTATTGGCTTTATAATTGATTTCAAATACCTAAATATATTTTGGTCTCACAGAAACCGTCTGCCGGATCATCTTTGATTATCCTTTGAACATTACTTTAAGAAAAATCTATTGCTGGTCTATTTTGAAAAGATCGTCCTCCGATCAACCTCTTACAAATATGCACTCCTTGCTCATTGACTCTTATTGATCTCCCTTTACTCATCTTAATATCTTTGCCTCTGATATGCTAACTCTTTGTCATTATATGAGCTCTTGCCCCAATTGAATCTTCTGAGAAAATCACCTTTGATTAACCAGCATCTTTTAAACTTCGAGCCATCATCATCATCTGCTGATGAATTCCTATCGAACTTCTTTTGGCTACTCCTTCTTTGTTTGAATGGGCCTTCCCTCTTCTTAGATCCACCTCCTTCAACCATTACCAGCTCTGTCTCTTTCCTCTTCCCGACTCCTCTCTTTCTTGCCTCCTCATTTCTTGAACTCTCTTTTGTGACCTTTTTGTGTAACCAAATGTCTCCATGAAATGCCTTAGCTGACTCCTTTGCCCCAATCTTGGTACCATTTTCCTTGTCAGCTTCCTGCAACATAATTTAATTCCGAAGGCAAAAATTCTCATCATGCAGTTGAATTCTCTTGAAACATGACATGATTTAGAATAATCCCACAAGACATTGCCCTTTTGCCCCCAGAAAACATTTTATGATTTTGCTAGAAATGCCCCTATACATGTGGCCCTACTAGAAGAAGACTTTCTCAAAAGATTTGGTGACCACCACTTTGAAAAATTTCCCGTCGGATATCCTTGACTTAACCTTCTTCTTGGGCTCACAAATAGAATGCAAATCTTTCACAAAACATGTTCTCAAAACATTCTCAATTTGTTACTTGTCTCAAAATGATTTGTATCAACACTAGGTATTGAAAGAAGTATGGTTCGAAAGGATTGAATGGTAATTGTCAAAAAGATTTATTTTGGTGTTTTGGTTTAACTTGACAAGATTGAAATGCTTGATGACATCGTCCACTCTCGAGTCAATGTTTATCACTGCAGAAGAGGTCATATTTTCTCCGACTGTTTTGGAGGCTCTAGGAATTCCCATCTTTGCTCTAGACTGCCCTTTCTCGGGTTTTCACCCTAGAGCTCGTTCTTACTTCTCTTTCTTAATTTTTTAATTTCATTTTTCATTTTTTTGATTAATTGCCCCACCATGCACCCGCATTTGAAAAACTTTTGAAACCAATTTTCTCTAAAAACTTTTTTGAGAATTACACTTTTTCTTTTGCCAAAACAATTTCTATTTTAGGAACAATCCCTTCACCTTCAATATCTTGATCTGATCAAAGATGGACTTTATTAGGCACGTAATGTGGGATTGGGTTATAGGTGCCAAAGAAAGGGTAAAAGGCTCAAAAATGTGTTTGAAGGTGCTCGATCCAAGGATCACTTTCTCTATTGTGAAGGATGGTACCGAACTTGATCTTCCATTCTTCAGCTTTCAGTTTCTTCACTTTTGCATTTAATTCACTTTTGATTTGAACTTTGATTTTAATTTCGATTTGAATTTGATTTGAATTACTTAACGAAGTGAACTGAATGCTTCTTTATGAATTGAACTCATTAATGCTGGAATGCCGCACTTTAAACTTTGAATGCAGACCCGTTCTTTTGAGGCCGATCCTTCTTCATTTTTGCCCCCAGTGTGGAGGGTGATCCTTGATCAAGGTTTAATCGAAAGAAAATCCATAAGACTCAAAGGGGACAGCAATGGATAATTTTCTGCAAGCGAAGGGATAAGAAAGAAGGCCATTTATCATTTCAGATCTGGATATTTTGATGAAAGGCGACTCTTAAAAGACTCAAAACCTTTTTGAAAACCTTTTTTTGAAAACCTTTTCTTGAAAACAATTTTCTTGAAAATCATGTATTGTTTTTTACCATCCTGAAAAAACTGTGTGAACACATGATGTTGCAATTCTTTTTATTCTCTTTTTGCGACCTCTTTCTTTTTTAGGCCCAGTTTTTTCTTTTTCTTTGATGGGAATTTGATGATTAGCGTCTTCTGCCTCATTGTCTTGTCGAGTCTCTTTATTAATGAAGATGAGCATGTTATTACTACGTTGAGTGTTGCTTCCCACCAACCACAAGGGCGAAAGAGGTGCCTCGACACTTGAAGTGGTTTGAAAGGTGTTATGTAAGTGGGCTTATTCGATATTTTAACAGGTCTTCACAAGGCTTGCAAGTAATTTGGTCTCTGAAAGTAATTTGGCCAGAGGAATGGAAAGATCTCAATATGTCTCAGATTCAAATTGGCTTCCAAGAGAAAGAATGGGCTTTTTAGGATCAATGAAATTTGGGGTTCTGAGCAGTGTTAACATAAATCGGGTAATCATGTTATCTTCTTTAAAAAACGTTCCAATTTTGATCTCATCTTATTTTTTGTTCAAAACATAATTGTTTATTCAAAAGAAACTTGTTTTGTTTTTTTTCAAACCTTTTATAAACTGGACATTCTTTTGCTCATTGCCCAAGTGAAAATTATAAAGTGCTTTTCGGAACTGTCTCATAGTGGTGATCACCCAATTCAAGAAATATTCACAGTCAAAAGTGCGACAATTTTAACAATTATAAGCATGAGAAGATACAAATGACAAAAATCTATGCAGATGCTATGCACGTGAGAAAAGAGTTCATCAATTTCAGAAATTCCCTTCTTATGGCAGGTTTCTGTCCCCTATTGTCACTGATTTTGGGATTGTCAATTTTTCCATGATATCGCGGAGTTCTCTATTGAATGGCTACTTTTCTGAGCCGAGAGCGACTTTACTGGCTCGGCCTGACTTTGACAGTGTATCTGAGGAGAAAATTTCATCGACCCCGCTCACTGATTAAGCCTCAAGGCTGCACTTGATGCTTCCAAACAAATGCTCTCCTGATGATGTTAGACTCCAATAGATAGAAAACCAGTAATATCTACAAGAAATGTATTGCCTATATGCACAAAATGTACTTATTTACAAAAGATAAGGATAATGCAAAATAGATGCATGTATAGTAATGAATGGATAATGCACGACCTATGCATGAACATATATACAAAGGAATGGATAATGCATGATGGATGTATGAACATATATTAATGGATATGCTGATAACTTATCAAATCATAGATGCAGCATGACATGGCACTCTACGTCAATAAACAAATATATGGATATGCATGATGATTATAGAATATATGGATGCATGAGAATACAAAAATGATGTCATGATTTTCTAGAATGGAACCTGCAAAACCAGAAAGGTTATTCATATGCAACTACAAAAAGGAAAGAGAGACAGAACAAAAACGGTTAATAACTAAGCCTAATGATAAAGCATGAATGAATAACTGAGAATTGAAGTAAAATGCAAAATGCAAATGACGTGGCATTCAAAGTTTCTTGCTGATGGAGACAGAAAAAATGCATGACATGGTAAACTATGTTGATGAGCACGTGCATGAACATGCACGATCATGCTGACGGATACATATAAGAGATGCGTGACATGGCAAACTATGTTGATTAGCATATGCATAAGCATGCATGCACAATGCAACCTGCAAAACAAAAGAGTTATGTAGATGTGCCTACGAAAGAAAACAACAGACGGTCAAAAAGTTGTTAGTAACTGAACATGAACAGACAACTGAAATTTAAAAAGAAATCATGCCCCTATCTTCCTTATCAACAAAACTTTTTGTTTTCCAAAATGTAAAAAGGACGAAAATGCCCTTGGGGCGGGGAGTCTACCTATCGCGGATAAAGTCATTACCCACTTTACGGTCTTTATTTGAAAACGGTAAAAGAGGTAAGGGTTAGAAGCGTCCCTTCTGTGTGTCCTATCACACTCATCCTCACGGGTTTGGCTCTATACAGGTTGGCTTTCACACTTCTATATGCTGGGTTTTGGTCCGACCTCTAACAGGTTCCCAAATTGTCCTTACTATCGCCCACTCTAGGCTAGTAAGGCCCCCGATTTTTACCCATTATAAGCTCAATGAAAAGGGTTCAATTCGAGTGGAGGCATTTCACATAACCCATACGGGGATCTTAATTGACCCACGAAGGTTAGCTAATCTGCCCCCGAGCTAAGGGTATAAAATTCAAACTCCGGGTTCGAGTTGATGCATGCAATGCAAAAAAGTGATGTGGTGCCGAAGGGACATACAAACCTTTTACCATTACTAACATACTAAACCAAAACCCCCCAACCTAAACCGAAACTAGCAGCTGACCACCAATCAATCACAACACGAAAATACGGTTAAGCAATAACAGCTAGTAATAAACGACCAACACTGAAAATGCAACACAATCAAAGAAAAGAACAAAATGCAACCAATTATTATTAAGACCCTAGATCTTGTTAAACTAAATGAGGCCTGACTCTCTAACTAAGTCCCAGTGGAGTCGTCAAGCTGTCGAAACGTTCGGGTCCGGGGAACCCTGACGAGACGACGTTGGTAAAAAGGAGTCACCACTAATCTTTTTTAAAGGTGTGATTAGTCACCTAGAAAGCTACCTAAGCTAAGAAAGGTCCAAAGCTCTGCAATGGACTCACTAAACCTAAGGTCCGGTCTTACAACCTAAATCTAGGTTCGGGAGTCGATTACGCTCGGGCTAGGATTAGCACCCCCGAGTCGCCCGTCAAGTGACGGTACCTCTAGTCTAACTAGATCTACTGGGTCAAAAAAGAAAAGTTGGTTGCTTTTAATCCTAATCTTGATTATTAGCAAAGGGTTATAAAAAGAAAACAAAATCATTTTTTTGAAACCAAATGTCGAGAATTCGAAGAATATAACCGAACACCGTCGATCAATTCTGTCTCGATTCTCTTTCACTGTTGGTTCTCTTGTTGAGTCTTCCGCACCGGGAAGAGATTTTGAAAATGCTGTAATAAAACCATTTACCGTCTTTGTTTTTGAAAAAAAACTTGATCAATTTTATTAATTTCCAAAAACCTTCTTTTGGATTGCTTGATTAAGAAAACGTTCTTTTTTTGAAAACACTTACCTTGAAAAACTCTTGAATTATCCATTTCTTGATTATATGAAATTGAATAAGAGAACATGATTTGAGGAAAAACCTTTTTTTGAAAATACCTTTTATTGCTTCTTTTGATTTTCTGATTTTCACTTTTTTTAGAATTTTTCCTTTTTCTATCTCTAAATTAATGCATGTATGCAAATGATGAATGCAAAGTCCGATTATTTAAGTTAACTTACGTAACCCGGGTTTTTGAAAGCACTTCCCGGGATATATGCTCGGAGCCCCGACGCATCCCGAGAAGAGCCGTCTCATCCTCGGAGACATTCAGTGGCCCCGAAAACTCGATCACTCACTGAATGCCCCTTCTTCGGAAGGGTTACGGTCATTAACTGAATTAAAGTTGCATGATATGCAAACAGATATAATCGATGACAAGTAAATATGATATGCATGCAACTAAGTTCTACTTTAGCACTACTCTATATTATTAAATTATTACAAACCAAGGCTTAATTAAATTGAAATTAAACTAACAAAGAACCCAATTGAAAGAAACAAAAAGCTTCAGGGCAAAATTGGACAAATTGAAGACCTATCTGCACATCAAGAAAACAATTAGCAACATTCAGGAGCCTAAAAGCACAAATTAAAAATTAATAATATAAATCAAACACCCAATTGCTCAATTCTAACATCAATTTCTAAAACCAGGGACCAAATTGCATTTAATCAGGAAATAAATCTTAAATCAGGGACAAAATTGAATCAATAAATAAATATTACTCTAAATTAGGGACAAAATTGAATAAATAAATCAATAATAGCCTAAATTAGGGACCCAATTGAAT